>CAJNDT010001469.1:857820-947914 GCA_905221615.1 Symbiodinium sp. CCMP2592
CGTCATATTGTTTGTAAAGGTACATTATGTACGTTGATTACTCGAGGTCAAAATTAAAACAGAGCCTAACTTCCACACTCTACTTCCTGAAACCATCGGTTTCGAAGCCGAAACTACCCTACTCTATGATCCAGCAGAGTAAAGCTTAGAAAGCTTTCCAAACGGCAGGGGCGTCTTGAATCTATCCACCGTGCCTCCCCAATACTCGGGGACAGGAGACCCTTGCCGCAAACCCTCTAAACCCTAATACACCCCAAACCCTAATCCTCTGATAAGGACCCTTGCAGAAGTTACCCTAAACCACTCGGTTCTCGATTAATTACAGGGACCACTACTTAAAACAACCCCGACCCCCCATGCCCGAAACATACCACTACTATGACTAATTACTACCAGTACTAGCACTAGTACTATTGCCATCACAATTACCACTGCAACCACGAAATAGTTTAGGGTTTAGAGTTTAGGGGGATACTGTATAGGAATAAAACACCCCAAGCCATTCAGGGTTTAGGGTTTAGGGTTAGCCGGTCGGAGCGAGCTCATGGGGAAGCGACTCCTGGCAATGCCTCCGTAGCTTTCGCCCGCCACGACTCCCGCGCCTCCTCACCAAGATTTGGCGGCTTTAGTTTACAACCTCTTTCAACATGGAAGTAGACAACAACAAGATAAGATATGGTTCTGGCTCTGCGAAATTTGCAGAAATCGGAGACCCTACCCCAAAGTAACACCCTGAATAATCGGATTTTCAACAAAAGGGGCCCCACCAATTTAAGAAGCGGACGCTGCGGAAACCTGACGGTTGTAGTGTTTGTAACGTTAACTGAGATAGCCGCCGCCCCCACCCTAATACAACCTGAACTCATAGGGATCCTTAGGGGTGTAGGGGGAAGGGGGGGTAGGGGGCCTTAAGGCCCATAATAAGGACTAATAAGGCCTATTTAAGGAAATATAGTCCCCTACACCCCTCCCCCCTACACCCCTAAGGATCCCTATATGATAAACTCTAAGCTCCAAACCTTAAACTCATAAACCATAAACCCCACACCCTGAACCGCAACCCTGAACCTTCAAACCTTAAACCAATTCAACCCCAAACCCTAAACCCTAGCCCGTCATACAAACCCTTGAGGGAACCCCCATAGATCCTTGAACAGAAACCCCCAACACCAAAACCTTAACCCTTACCCTAAACCTCTAAACCCTAGACCCCTAAACCCCAAACCCCTAAACCCTAGACCCCTGAACCCCCTAAACCTCTAAACCCCCAAAAATCTAAACCCAAATCTTCGTCCCGACGACGACTGTACGAGCCTGCTCCCAGGCTTCTCGCATCCGCTGCTCGTGGCGATGGCGTGACGTGGCCGTCCAACCTCTCCACGACCTTTTGTCTTTTTGGAAGGGGGCGGGGGCTTGACTAGAGTTTAAGGTTTAGGGTTTAGGTTTAGGGGATTGGGGTTTAGAGTCTAGGGATTCAGGTTTAGGGTTCAGGGTTTAGCGTTTAGGGTGGCGAGGAGGGAGTGAGGGCTTACGGCTTAGCAGTCCCGAAGGGTCTAGGGTCTAGGTATCAGTGTGGTCCATACTCTTATGAGATGGTCAAAATATCCAACATGTCAAGCAATCATGGTTCGAGGATTTAGAACTTCAGCTTTAGGGGTGTCGAGCTTGACTTAGGGCTCCAGGCGTCAGGTAGCAGGGTTTCTTTCTAGTGATGCCTAGGTCGGTTTTGTGATTCGGCGCCAGGTCCAGGGTTTAGTAGGGCATCTTTACACCCCAAACCCTTGGGGGTTGGGGTTGAGGGTTTAGAGTTTAGGATTGCCTATGAGCCCTCCTGCAAGACAGAGGCGACTGCTGCAGGAAAGCCGATGTGCAAAACCCCACAAGCGTGTAACAACAAAGCGGGCCCCTTTGCCGACCTTGTGTCTTTCTCCCGAACAAGACTGCCTGGTGCTAAAGCACAACACACCGCAAATGCCGCTGTTTTCTGCTATTCGAACAACATCGGAAAGCGCACCAAGCTGTAAATAAAAGCGTTCGGATGACCGCGTCCATTCCGTGAAAAGCAAAACAAACGCAAAAATCGGCTGACACCCAGATAGTTGGGCCAAGATTCTCCTCTTGCTGTAAGTACCACATGTTGGTTGCGATTGCTACGGCACGCATAGGCGCCCGTGGCGGGCTAGTAGTAGTAGTAGTAGTAGTAGTAGTAGTAGTAGTAGTAGTAGTAGTAGTAGTAGTAGTAGTAGGAGTAGAAGTAGTAGCAGTAATAGTAGTAGTAGTAGTAGTAGTAGTAGTAGTAGTAGTAGTAGTAGTAGTAGTAGTAGTAGTAGTAGTAGTAGTAGTAGTAGTAGTAGTAGTAGTAGTAGTAGTAGTAGTAGTAGTAGTAGTAGTAGTAGTAGTAGTAGTAGTAGTAGTAGTAGTAGTAGTAGGTAGTAGTAGTAGTAGTAGTAGTAGTAGTAGTAGTAGTAGTAGTAGTAGTAGTAGTAGGAGTGGTAGAAGCGGTAGTAGTACTAGTCATACTAATAGTACTAGTAGCAGACTAGTACTGTTGACATGTTAAGATCACTCATGTTAGTAGTTTTATTCAATTGTGTTTTCATCCGCTTATCCATAGCCCGCATATCCATAGCATGTTTATTATAGTCTTTTATATGGGAGTTTCCGAAAATAGGGGACCCTAATATAGCACCCTGAATAGTAGGATCCTGATCATAAGGGCCCCAAAATAAGGAACCCTAACTTTCGGAAACTCTAAATCCGTATAGAGCCCTGTAAGGTGCCCTTATAGTACCCTTATCGGAACCCAAGGAACCCTAAGGTACCCCTAATTTCCAAACTCCCACCGCCGAGGCCCAGAACCCTAAAGGCCCTGGACCCTTAAACCCTAAATGTAAACCTTAAACCTACTTGTCGGGTATCATGGGGGACTAAAGGTTAACCTTTTTGGTTATATAGGGATTGTGTAGGGACCATGCTACCCCAAAAAAGGTTAAAGGTTACCTACTCGACTACTAGGTAAACCCTAAACACTTAACCCAGAAATTGGAGACGCTGGCCGGGGCCGCGGCTGCCACACCCAGCCTTGGGAAGACTCCTCACAAGACTGTCTGGTTCTTAGTAGGGAATGGGGTTCCTTTTAGGGTTCCTTCAGGGGTTCCTTTAAGGGTTACAATAAGGGCTACTATAAGGGTTATGCTGGTTCTTAGTAACAGTAATCTAACTCTCTATCTAACTGCCCATAGGCTCCGTAGTAGTTCCTTTCTGGGGGTCTCCATATAGGATTCAAAGTATGAACCTCAAAAAGGAACTACTATGGAGCCTCTAGGTATCTATCTAACTAACTATCTACTCTGTGGTTCTTAGTAGGGAATGGGGCAATGGGTTATGGGGACTATTATTGGGGATTCTATCGGGACCACTATAGGGATCCATTCCCACATTCCCTACTAAGCATCTGATGCCTGTGAAAAGTTCGTTTTGCTGCGTTTTGTTGGTGATTTTGAATTTCTCCGAACATTCCTTCAAGACCCCCGCAGGTGATCTTCGAAGGAGACGGAGCTTACTTCATGGATTTCAGGGTTTAGGATTTGGGTTTAGGGTTTAGGGTTTAGGGTTTAGGATTCAGGGTTTGGGGTTTAGGGTTTCAAGGCTTGGGGTTTAGGCTTATAGGGCTTGCGGGTTCAGGGTTCAAGGTTTGGGAAGAAGGGTTTTGCATGGCGCCTGCAACAAAAGTAAGGTGCGGGGCGGCTTTCAGGCTTGCTGCTTAATTTGGCTTTGGGCATCGTCTGGGGCTGGTAGCGTTGTCTTTCATTTTTTGACAGGGGAGGATGCGATTATACTATTACCATATGATCTACGCGTGCCGGGGAACTCGACGGGAATAAGCTTGCTAGCAGTTTTGAGGGGCTTTTTGGAGTCGATTGAGTCTGGGGACTTTGGTGTGCTCGGCTTAGCCTCAGGGATCTTTGGACTGAGGCTTCGGGCCGCGCCAGTTGAGTTAGAAATCCTTCAAGAAGTCGTTCTAAATCCGTATGCCCTACACACCCTCATGGCCTGACTAAATTCAGCCTCTTGAGGCTCTGCCTCTGCTCATGCAGAACCTGCTGCGTCATCCACAAGTACCATGGTGATAGACTCTTACTTCAGGAAATGTAGTAGTTCTGTCAACCGACAGTCGAAACGATGTCGGTTGAGGAGTTTGAAAAGCTGCAGTCTGCAGTGTTTGCCAAAACGATGGAAACTCAGCTCGAAACCATTCCAATCCCAATTCCCTTGAACCCCTTATACAAATCCATGAAACGCTTGGCGAAGCCCCACAAAGGATGTAAACCAAACACCACACACTTCAGAACCGTCAAGCCCTACAAGCGCCTTTCGCAACCCTCTAAAACCACCTCGTTACAGTGTTGAGATCCTTGGTCCTGTTAGATTCTTGTCTTACCACCAGCCTGAGGCGCCAAACCCTGAACCCTAAACCCTAAAAATCCTTCTAAAACCCCAAAACCCCAAGCCCTGCACCCTGAACCCTAAAACCTTTTCGAAAACCCCCACAAATCCCAAACCCTGCCGTGCGCCTCTGTGTGGCCTTGAAGCTCTGAGGTACCCAAAGTCCGGGGCCGCCCGAGAGTCGATCGAACTTCCCTGATCTTGCGAGGGGTTTAGGGTTTGGGGTTTAGGGTTTAGGGTTGAGGGTTTAGGGTTTAGGGGGGGGTTCAGCGTTCTGGGTTCGGGTTCAGGTTTTAGCTTCTACCCTTCTCCCCAGACACCCCCCCAACTACACTCTGATGTACCCCATACCCACTATTAAGCGTCATAAGGAGTCCATTAAAGGGCCCTCGGTGGGTCCTGGTAGGATTTCGGGTTGAAGGTTTTTCGCGGGTTTCAGGCTTTAAAAACCTTACTTGGCCCCTGTGGGGCCTGACGTTTAAGGCGTCGGGCTAGGGTGGGAGTGCCTTAACTCTGAGGCTTCGATTTCTTGGTTTCTATGGGATTCTACCTATAGTCTCCACTGTAGTTCCTTTTTTTTGGTTAACCAGTTCTATGGTTAGGATCCTATTATAGAGATTTTTGGTTAACCAAAAAAAGGACCTACAATGGAGACTATAGGTAGACCAGAGTCTCGTCACGCAGTTTTAAAGCGGCTTCTCGTGAGAGCAGGAATTGGATCGGGTGTTGTCTTCCTGGTGACACAACCTCCTCACTTAGCATTCCTTCCTACACGCAAATCCTAAGACCTAAAGAACCCGAGCCTAAACCTTTAACCCTGGTGTTCCCGAGCGCTCCCGCGGGCCGCCATGCTGCAGCCGAAAACCCTGGTATTCCCAAGCACTCCCGCGGGCCGCCATGCTGCGGCCAACACAGCAAGATTAGGGCTGATGTTTCACACGCGTTGTGATGGGGGTTTAGGTGTGGAAAAAGTGTGTTTGTACAGCACAAGATGTTGCACAAAATATGACAGAAGAGTACGTGTGCGGAATCTGCTGGTGACAAACGAGTCCGATGCATTATGAATTAAGCCTCGAGGCTGCGAGGCCCCGGCAGATTCCAAAGTTGGGATTGGGCACTCCAGGGAATCTCACGGTAGTCTGTGGGGTTGGGGGGTGGGCACTCCAGGGACTCTCACGGTAGTCTGTGGGGTTGGGCACTCCAGGGGGTACTCCAAGAGGTAATCTCAGCGGGCGAGGAGTAATAGCTGACTTTAAAATCTAACAACCCCACACCGAGGGTGGGGAAAAACTAAACCCCAAACCCTAAATCCCAAACCTTAAACGGGGTTGCGCAAGACTCTTGAACCCGCGGGCTGCGAGCTGCATGGTGGGTGTGCCATTATGATGAACGTAACGACAGAAAGGTCCGAATAGTTAGAATAGAGCTTTATGCAGGGTATTTGAGGTATAACCTACTGTAACAATATGGAATAACATCCTACTATGACTATAACCATCTGTAAGCAATCCTAGGAGCCCAGAACCCCAAACCCTGCACCCTAAATCCTAAACCTTAGCCCTACATTATGCAAGCCGGTCATCAGCTCGTAACACCAGCTCCCGGCCATGTCCCCTCTCAAGGAATCCGAACTCGGCAGCCAAGCAAGACTTCGAGGAATGTAAAGCATACCCCTTAATTAAGGAACATGCCTTAAATTATAGAGGCCTTAACATCATGATTTAAGGTGTATTCCTTAATTGATAGGTACGTTCAGATGTATTTATGGATTTAATCCTACTTGTCGTGTATCATGGGGAACTAAAGACTAACCTTTTTGGTTATATAGGGATTATCTAGGGACTATACTACCCAATAAAGGTTGAAGGTTACCCACTCGACTACTAGGTAATTTAAGGTCACGCCAGATAGTATGCGTTAGAGTGTATTCTTCTAGATCAGGTCTTGGTGGGAGGACAAATCGGAAGGTCAGGGGAGTAGTAGCGAGTGTGTATGTCGAGTCTCTTTTGGGATACAGTTTGGGGGCCCGATATTTGTGAATCCAATACTCGATGACTCCGGAGGAGCAGCAGGGAGATCGCACAGTTACCCTAGATGCCCTAGTTTTTTGATTCTAGCTGCAAGCATCTAAATCGAGTTCACTTCACTAACATCGTCAGGAAGTACCTGCAAGACATCAAAGTCTTGTACTGTATACAGACCAGTCATAGGGAACGAAAAAATGCAAATCTCTTCCTGTGGCGAGGCACGTCAGGCTGGTATACCGAAACTCAGCCTCCTCGAACAAAAACCCTACACCCCAAAGCCCACACCCCAAAACCCTACACTCCTGTCTCCTGCATCGGGGACATGAAACTCAATGCGCGGATGCAAGCCTCGCATCCTTGTTCCGGGTGTTGGCATAGGCCTTGAACCACCTGCAAGCATGGAATATAGGGCCGTTGATAACTAGGCTGGAATGGGGCTTGGGGCGGTATATTATACTATAAAGAGAATAAGGGACCACCCACAACAATATAGGCACTTAGTGAGGCCTCCACATTAGTGCCTCTCGGTTTTGGAACATTTTGGATGGAGGTTTGGCGTGTTCGGCTAAGGGTTTAAAGCCGAGAAGTTGCTCTACTAGACTAATAGTGTTTTCTGAGCCGCATTTTTAGTATACTTGTTATAGGCAACCCAAAGGGATAATATTGGTAGTTAGCTAAGCTTCTATATTCGCTCTGCAAAAAAAGGGAAGCTCATATCAGGCTCCGGGCTCTTCAGGTGTTAAGGGAACGACGGCTTTCGGTTCCTTCGGGGTATTTGAGAATAGACTAGTAGAACAGGCTTCCTTGAAAGGCTTTTCTTGAGGTTGAAAGTCTTAAGTGACGACAAAGGAATACCATCTGCAGTGGATTGTTCCGGCATGTAAATGTTCGGGCTTAGGGCTTTCGGGATTTTGTGTTTAAAGGCCGTGCTGCCAGTGCCTGGTCAGCACTTCGATGCCGCGTGGTGGCAGCTTCACCTTTGTTGTTGTACTGCTGGGAGCCATGAACTTCAGCTTGCCAACAGCTGGTCCCGCACAGCACTACTGTCGCCACCTCTGGCAGCATGACCCCAGGTCACGACGGATCCATCGCCAAGAATAGCAGAAAAAGCGCCGCCAGAGCCGGTAGAGGCTTGGATCTGCTGCACATGCTTGAGCTGACCCTGCACAGAACCGCTGTCGCCACCACTGACAGCACGACCCCAGGTCACAACGGATCCATCGCCAAGAACGGCAGCGAAAGCGCTGCCAGAGGCTTGGATCTGCTGCACATTCTTGAGCTGATCCTGCACATCGCTGCTGTCGCCGCCGTGCTCAGCATCACCCCAGGCCACCACGGATCCATCGTGTAGAATGGCAGCAAAAGCGGCGGCAGTGGCTTGGATCTGCTGCACATTCGCAAGCTGGCCCTGCACAGCACTGCTGTCGCCACCCGACTCAGCTAAACCCCAGGACACGACGGATCCATTGCCAAGAATGGCAGCAAAAGCATGACCAGTGGCTTGGATCTGCTGCACATTCTTGAGCTGATCCTGCACATCGCTGCAGTCGCCACCAAACCCCCAGTAGCCCCAGGTCACAACCGATCCATCACCAAGAATAGCAGCGAAAGCACGTAAATTGGATTGGACCTGGTGCACGTTCTTCAACTGATCCTGCACGGCGCTGCTGTCGGCACCAAAGTCAGCATTACCCCAAGTCACGACCGATCCATCGCCAAGAATAGCAGCAAAAGCGCCGCCATAGCCGGTAGAGGCTTGGATCTGCTGCACATGCTTGAGCTGACCCTGCACAGAACCGCTGTCGCCACCACTGACAGCACGACCCCAGGTCACAACGGATCCATCGCCAAGAACGGCAGCGAAAGCGCCGCCAGAGGCTTGGATCTGCTGCACATTCTTGAGCTGATCCTGCACATCGCTGCAGTCGCCGCCATACTCAGCATCACCCCAGGCCACCACGGATCCATCACCAAGAACAGCAGCGAAAGCGCTGCTAGAGGCTTGGATCCGCTGCACATGCTTGAGCTGACACTGCACAGCACTGCTGTCACCGCCACACTCAGCATCACCCCAGGCCACCACAGATCCGTCGCCAAGAATCGCAGCAAAAGCGCGATGAGTGGCTTGGATCTGATGAACATTCGCCAGCTGGCCCTGCACAGCACCACTGTCCCCTCCAGTGTCAGCGGCACCCCAGGTTACCAGGGATCCATCGCCAAGAATGGTGGCAAAAGAAGCATAAGTGGACTGAACTTGACATCTGTTTACATGCAAAGTCAGTGAGTCACCGTTCCGAACCCGGGAGTTCGAAATCTCTGCGCATCTGTCGAGAGCGACTCCAGAAGAGTCCAGCAGTCGCCCTTTCCCAACTCCAAGTGCGATCTGCGCCCTTTGAGTCAACGTCTCCACTGCTTCGCCCAGGCTCGCTTGCACGGTAGCTGTCTTGCCACTGAGCAGTGAAACTTCAACGCTAATCGACATGCTCCACGCAGAAAATGTCCAACACCCTGTTTTGTTTCCTCGCGTCTTCGGGACCTGTGCTTTAGCTTTGTGAGATTTAAGATTGCAGGTTTCAGGTTTCGCGACTTCCGACGGAAATCCGAAATCCTAGGCCTGGTGCACCACGCATGGCACATGGACGCCTCTTGTACTGTCCAGTAAAGCCGAAATGCCCACGAATTAGCCGCCACATACACGTGAATTTCCGCCTATCGATCTATCTATCTATCTGTCTATCTATCCGTCCATCCATCCATCTGTCCGTCCGTCCATCCGTCCATCCATCGATCCATCCAGTTGATATAGGAAACCCGAGGAAGAAGGACATTATGATACTTTTCGGCCGCGATTTCTCGTCTAATTACTATACGCCTAAACCCTAAACCCCTACACCCTAAACCCTATGGCGGCCTCTGGGGCATAAGGGCATTGCCAGGCGACGCACGTACTCGTAAATCCCTCCGCGCAACAATCCTGCCGCCTATCATTGAAGCCGCTGAGCCCTAAATCTCTATGTATCTTATAAAACCCGAAAGCCTACGTAAACCACCCCGAAATACCCTCTAATATACCCCAAATACCCACTATTAAGGGCCATAAGGACCCTATGAAAGGGCCCAAGGGAGGTCCTGGTAAACCTGAAACCTCTCAACCGAGAAAAAGGCCTCGATCGCGCATCCTCCTGGCAGGCCGCGATGCCTCACATGTGTCCGATTCTGACGGATATGGTGTTGGGGATAATGTCTCCTTTAAAAGGTACGATTAAAAGGGGTCTATAAGGGTTCCTTTAAAGGGTACTATAAGGGTTCCTTGAAAGGGATCTATAGGGGTTCCTATGGTTTCCGAAAATTGGGAATCATTATAAAGCACCCTAAATAGTAGGATCCTGATTATAAGGACCCCAAAATACGATACCCCTAATTTTCGGAAACTCCCATATGTTTGCGGGTTTTTATCCGGCCGAAAACTCAACACCCAAAGCCCTGAAGGCTAAACTTGCGGCTAAACCCCGCACTACATGTCCTGCATTCTGCACCCTAAACCACGACTGCCCAGACTCTGCAGACATTAATTACCCAGACCTTCCAAAACCCCTTAATCAAGGAATATACCGTATACATCATATTAAGGATCCTACTATAATTTATAAGGTATATTCCTTAAAAAAGGGGATATGGAAGGTCTGGGTAGTCCTAGACCCCGAACCTCCCCCAGCCACACATCTCCTGCCCGAAAACTCCAACCCTGAACTACCAGGAAACCCCATTCCCTACTATTTGCTTAAGAAACCCCCAAAAAAATAATAATCCCTATATTACCCCCATAAGGAATATATTTTTCATTTTTTGGGGGTTCTTAAGCAAATAGTAGTTCCTGTTGCAGCGTGCATCAAAGAAACAAGCGAAGGTTCATATAATATAAATCTAAACGCAGGCCCAGGATAAACCTCCCCGCTTAAGGGCCTCAGTTTAAGATTTGGGTTCTGATTACAGACCTTACTAACTATGCTTGCTACACCATCACGAGACACACGCGGCAGCATAGCGCCGGAGCATAACTGTAACAAAAATCCTCCAGGGAATGAATTTATGAGTTTTCCCAAAAGTCTCTTATCTCGAAACTCACAAAAGCCCAAGTCCAATGCTTCAGGCGTAGTTAACTGCAAGGGGTTTAAGTTTAAGGCTTTTGCTTTTTTCCTCAGACCGAAAAGCCCTAAACCCTAAGCGATAAACCGAACCTGTGATGGACTTCTGCACCACTGGGAACAACTCCGGCGACACGGTCCCTCAGTCCAGCACGCTAACCCCAAAGGGCCCTGAGTATCTACATATTAAATTCTATACTCGGGCTCAGTATTCTGATTTGGTAAAGTATCCCCCCCCCCCCCCCCCAAGCGGGACAGTATCACCCAAAACTGCACTCAAGACCCTTCTCGAACATCGACTACCTCAACCTACCGGCCACTGTAATTTCTATCCAGTCTATCCAAGAAAAACAAATTCTTCTGGGTTAGACACGCATTGTCGGTCAGCGGGAAAGCCGTAGGTTGAAGGGTTTCAAAGCTTTGGGGAATACCCAGAGGCTCCATAGTAGTTCCTTTTTGGGGTTCATATTTGGAATCCTCTAAGGTAACCCAAAAAAGGACCTACTATGGGGCCTATGGGTAACTCAGTAGGATCGAGGGACATACGCGACATAGGCTGGTATGATTAAAGCGAGCACGGAACTCTGGAGAACGGCAACATTCAGTTTCAAGCTTCTACATTAGGGGCCTCACAGACAGCACTCAAAAACGACAGATTGTTGGAGATCGTCATTTTCCTAAAGCCACCGAACCGAATCAAAGAAACTGCTGTTCCGAAAAATATTTTGCTCGGAAAGCCCTGAAACCCAGACCTTTAAGCGCCTAGTTATCTTAAACTCTTGGCCCCAAGCCAAGCGTCCAAGATTTTTTGCAAACCCTTCGCCTAGAGTTCCGAGCCCTCTTGTCATCATTTTGCCGATGTCCAGGTATTTCGGCAGTTGAAATCTCATAAAACTACACAGCTGTAAAAACCTGTAAGCAGGCAGCTTCTCAACGTTCAAATTTAGCTATTGGCTATCGGAGAACTTGAATGCGGCTTGGGCTTCCAATGCTGTCTTGTAGTGAAATCATGGACTTGGGGCGTAGGGTTTAGGGGTTTAGGGATTTGGGGCTCCTTGATAGTGTCCTTGGCTCAGGTACACTTGGCGGAGGGCTTGTGGTCGGTGTTCGGGCAACCAAACCCAAGTGCCAAGTCCGTTGTGGCAGAGATATGCCTTCAATACATTCGCCCACTAGTACTTAATCGCATGCCGCCTTAAACGTACCAAGAGGCATCTCAGTGCCCAACCCTGATGGCTTCTAAGACTGCTCTGCCACGTCACCATAGGCTTGCCGCTTGCAGGAGTATCGGAAGTGCCTGGGATTAGCTTTCAAAACCCCCTCCCTTCATAAGGGCTTTGCAGCGATCTTGTTGCTAACGGAGCTGTTTCCTGAGTTGTTTCGGTGAAGATGTGTGGTATTGGGGGCCCTTTCGCCCGCTTCGGGTTTGGGATGCTCTGGGACACTCCTTCACTCCATTGGGCGGTTGACTAAGACGAAACCCTCAAGTACGACAAAAAACCATACCCCAAAAAACATAGCCCTCAGCCCTAGAGCCGTAACCAGTACTAAACCCCACCCTAGATCCTAAACCTCTAACCCCTGAAATTGTAAAGCCTAAACCCACAAATCCTCAAACTCAGCCCTGTAGCCTTCTATCGTGATATCCTAGTATGATGATCTAGAGTTTAAGATGTAGGGTTCAGGGTTGGTTCCAGAGTTTACCCAGAGTTTAGGGTTCAGCCAATGCCGAGGCCACAAAAGATAAACTCCGTGAGCCTCCATGTCCAAAGCCCATTGATCTAGATTTACGGTCTAGGGGTCTAGGGTTTAGAGGTTCATTGTTGGCCGTGGAAAAGCGCATAGGCGACAGCATCTTGCGACAAGGTTGTGTCGAGTGCATCGCACCGGAGCTGCGAAAGCCTGTCTGTAAGGTAGTGCGCAGCCAGCACGTTGGCATGTTCACGCCTCCCCGAACGGCCTCCAAAGATATTCGTTCTTGCGAGCTGCTTCTTCCGGGCACCAGCCCATGCCTCACGACACTGATCGCCGCCTGTCAACGTAAAAAGCGTCAAGCACTCCTGCAAAGCCTTCTGGATTTTGAGTCTTCGCAAAACTCTCACAGCCCTGGTCTCCAAATTCCTCAAACTTCGGGGCTTTGGGGTGTTGATGAGAGCAGGAACGGTGATGCACGATTGTCTTGCCGCATGAACCTTATGGGATCAGGAATTTTGATGCACGACAGGCTCGGGGCGAAGGGTAGCGGAGTCAGGCTTGTAAAGACCATGACTCCCAGGCCTGCCTTAAGCCGGCGACCACAGGAATACATCGCAAAAACCACTCTTTTTAGATGCTATACCCTCAAAAATACCCACGTACAAAACACTTCTCTGACCCAACACACATGCTCCGCACTTTCGCTAGAATATGGGTTTTGGCTACATTTACGACCCCGAAGCTACTTCCCCAACCCTACAGTATTCTGCCTGCCATGCCAAGATCTCTGTCCGTGCTGCAGGCCACGACAACTACGTAAATACCATGGTGTTCGTGCCTTGACACACATGCAGCAACCAATCACCCGCTTACTGTCCGGAGAACCTCCGGGATTGCGTGTTTGCGTGCTAGGGTTTAGGGGTTTAGGGCTTCAGGAGTTTTATGGCTTAGGGTTTGAGGTCTAGGGGTTAAGGGGTTGTCTGGCTGTAAACCCTAAACAATTGCCCTTCACGTCACATTATCCTCACCCCCAGACCTGGACCCTCCCCTCAAATCCTACTCTGTCCTGCCAGAGTTAACCCAAAAAGAGCTCACCCTACTCGATGCACACCAGGAATCCCCAGATCCTGCGTATCTTGACCTCTCTCGCCACTTCTGAGCCTGTCCCCAAGTAGAGTGAAGCGAGCCCGAAAGCCTAAGCTCCCGAATTAAGACTGATTTTGAAGGCCCGCCGGGACGAGGTGCTGGTGTGTCTCTGGATGAAGTGGCGAGACCACCGTCCTAGGGGTTAAACATCTCAGCGATTGAGCCGCAAGTGTGTGTGGGGATGCATCCCTAAACCCTAAACCCTAAACCTCTACACTCCAAACCCCTAAACCTTAAACTTGCAAGCGCTCGGGCTTCGGGAATCGCTGGACTGGCTTCTCCCACGCTTGTCCCCATGATATATAGTCTTCTTATGTCTTCTTGGGCAGAAGCGTAGTGCCGGAGAACGTAGGTGCGAGTTTGAGACTGCAGGACTTCGGCTTCGACTGAATGGCTCTCGCTTCTGGCTTCCATGTTCGAAAACGCTGGATATGGCTGAAGAGCGCCGCCCGTCCGTCCTTAACTGCCAGTTTTTCAAAGATTCAGTCTTGAACGATTAGAGTACCAGGTTCAAGCTAACTTGCAAAGAGTCCCTAAACCCCCAACCTCCCACAAAACCCTTAGCAAACGACACCTTGCAATAGTGGATGCTGTACTTCTTATCATGACTAGTTACATCTGAATAGTATCATCTCGATTTTGATACCCTAACCCCAAAAAGCTAAACCCGCATGCCTAAACCCCCTCAACCCTATACCCCCCCAGCCTGGCCACTAACCCCATAATGCGGATAAGATCTGGGGTTCCCGAGAAAAAAAAGAGGGACCCCAATATAGTGTCCTAAATAGTAGGATCCTTATTATAAGGACCCAAGTTGACCCAAGATAAGGTACCCTCATTTTCGGAAACTCCCACATGGCTTCCATCAGCAGATTTCGGTATTCTGAGACTCCGAACCCTCTGGGGGTGAGCTGCGCCCGAGATCTCGGCGAAGGATCCTGGGTAAGGCTTCTTTGGTTAGGGTTTTGAGTTTGGGAATTAGGGCTATGGGATTGATACGGCTTGCAAGGTTCATCGGGGGATTTCATCTCAAGGAAAGAATGACGTTTTTCTTGTGAGGTCTGTCACGAGGCCTGCGATTCAGGCCTTGTTGCTTCCGAAGACATGAAGGATTCTGATAACATCGTTACCCACGTGTTGAGGCCTTTCTGTTGGAAGCTTCTGACTCAGAGTGTGGGGCTTCGAGCGTTTAGTCAAACTTCACTGGCCATTAGACTTAATTGCCAGTAACGGGCCCAAAATATCGCATAGATGTACGGAGTTAACCAATAATGCTTCTAGAAGTCCACTCGAAGAGGCCCTTTTGCCCCAAGTGTAGGATCTTCGCGTGTGTGCCAAGTAAGCCACCCTTACACTAACAGCCAACGTATCAGTGTAGGGTCTAAAGGCCTGGCGTCTCCTTGTGGCGGGACTGTTGTTGCTGTCACGGCGATTGATCCTTGCATGTGTGTGCTCCCAGTTCAGAACTAACACCCACACGGAAGGGAAACTACTCTTCACATATGGCATATGCCCAGAGAGATGCAGAGCGCACAAGAAAATCGGGTACGAACAAGCATTAAATCCGTCTGGCAAAACAACGCGCAGGCTTTTACGCCGAAAACCCCAACCCCTGAAACCTACGATAGGGGCTGAATGATTCGAACAGGTTAGTGTGGTATACAATACCGCAATTGTGGGAAGAAGAAGGGGCCCTACGGAATCCTACTCTACTTATAAAAGCCCCTATACTGTACTTCATCCCAACATAGACATTCGAATGCAAAACACGATGCCTATACATCCTAAAGTTCTAAAGCCCTATAGACACTCAATCGCTACCCCAATACTCTTGAAACCCTACCAAATTCCTAAATCCTAAAGCCTCTAACCCCAGCCCCGAGCTCTTAAACATCAAACCTGAACTCGAAACCCTAAACCCCTTACACCCTAAACCTATAAACCCTAAAACCCTAAACCCCCGACCCCTTGAACCCTAAACCCCTAAACCCTAAACCCCTAAAACCCTAAACCCTAAACCCTCAACCCCTAAACCCTAAACCCTAAACCCCCAAATCTCCAAACCCTTCAAAACAGCGGCTGCCGTGGCGACGGGCCGACCAGGCCCCAGCCGCAACGCCTCTGGCTGCCTTGAACCAAACGACTGTGAAAAGTACCCAGACCTTCCAAAACCCCTGAATTAAGGAATATACCTTAAATCATATTAAGGATCCTACTATAATTTAAGGTATACTCCTTAATTAAGGGGTTTTGGAAGGTCTGGGTACAGGACCAAGACTTTTGCTTAATCGTTCCCTTCTAAGGGGCTCAAAGCTAAGGATCCTAGGAGTAATATAGGGGCCTTCATCAATAAACGAGGGTTCCTTTGAACGGGTTCTATACCTGGACCCCAAAAGTATGTAGAATAACAGGCTTTTAAGGGAAATGGGCCATCATTTTACCTACTTTGGGGGGTTTAGGTATACAGGGTTTCGGGTAATGACCGGGATTCCGCGGCCAGAAACAGCGCGAACGACGACAGTGGGGTTGTGAATCGAGTCCCTTGAGGGGTCAAGCAGTCCGTCCCAACGGGTGTCATAAGAAGTCGGGCCGGCACCTCCACTCCCTAGGTAGCAAGGGCTTTAGGGTTTAGGGTTCCTTATAAGGCTTATACCAAAGCCTTGAAGGGGTTCCTGCATAATAGTTTTCCGGCCAAAGTGTACGCAAAACCCTGAACCCTAAACCCTAAAACCCAAACTAGACCCTTAATATATCGACTGAGCAGCGGAATCTGCGTCATGCGCACCGCCGCGACCCAAAGGCCACTTCTCGCGCCGATGCGGAGCCCAAAATGCTGAAAGAAAATACTAGGGGAAGTGCAGTATAGTTGTAAATTGCCGATAATTAAAAACCAACATGTAGACATCTTAAAACCTAACGTCAAGTTAACTCTGTTCCCCAAAATCTTTCTGGAGACCCTTACAGACCCAAAGGGTCCAAGTGCCAGTATAGCAGGTACTTAGTAGGTATTTGGCCCCCAGAAGTATATACGATACCATTACTTGGGCCCTTTGGGAGAGGAAGCGATAAACTCCGATCAACTAAACATGGAAAAGCAACACTAGCGCACCCTAGAGTCTCATCGTGGAGGGGCTCCTTTTAGGGTTTAGGGTCTAGGGTTTTGGGGTTTAGGGTTTTAAGGTTTAGGGTTTAGGGTTTTAGGGTTTAGGGTTTTAGGGTTTCGGGTTTCTGTTCGTGCAGGGGGTTAGACGAAGAGTTCAAGGTCCACAATCAGAAACAGACTGGGGCTATGTTGTAATATTTACAATGAGCATGAAGAGACTTGAAAGGGGACTCTGCTAAGTTAATCAACGTACTACTCAAACATTTGTAATAAAATTGCTCCAGTTGCTTTCGAACTTGGGAAAGAAATCCCAAACAGTCCTTCTAACTTCTGACCCTGCCTACGACGGCTCGCAGCAACCACGAGTGGCCATCTCAGCCAATTCAATACAATGCCAAGAAATCTTTCTTAAAGTCTTAGACAAAAATCAGCAGCGTGTGACCCCCGCTTTTTCCCAGCACCAAGCTCAAGAAGACCAAGCAGTTCGCGTGGAACCCCAACTTTGCGAAGCTCCCCGAAGTCGAAGTCTTCTTTCTTAAAGAACACCAGAAACACTCAAACCGACTGCGTTAGGTTAAGAGAGTGGGCTTTTGGGCTGTAGGCTATAGGGCTATAGGGCGGAAGGCTTTCAGCTAGGCTTCAGGATTGGGGACTCATGCGTCTTTAGGGCTTGCCTCAACCCTGAAAAACCCACGGTTTTCGCGGCAGACTCTCATGAGCCTGCATTTAACCGCTGAGTCAGTGGAAACCATCTGGCGGAAGAATTCGGCAAGTGAAGCTTCGCAGCCTCCTTCGCTCACCAACGGTACTGGGAGGTTCGGGGAACTGATTGCCCTTGCGCCACTCTTCTTGCAATGCAGTGCAATCAAATCATAAATCCAGGAAGTATAGGTATCATACTCCATGTTGTGATTGCCTGGGCCCAGCATACAGTCAGAATGAGGTTATATTCAGCATGAAGCAACACGTGTCACTTTAATTAGACAGTGGCGTCCTAGCGATTGTCCCTACATGGGGCTTGCTCCTGGAAGTAAAGGGATCGGACTTATCTCACATACTGCATTTCGGCACAGAACGCTTATACTTGGAACAGACATCCATGCAAACGGCGAACAAATCTCTGTTCGTGGAGCAGCAAGATGAAACCCTAAACCCTAAACTGAACCTTGAACTCTCCTGTCGGTAACACACTGCATGATTCAAAACCCCAATCCGTAGTAAGTACAGAACCCCAAACCCTAGAGCCTAAATTTTGAACCCCGCAGCAGAGCCCTAAGCACTACACTATAACTCAGAAATTCATGCGGCCCAGCAACTTGAGAAGAAGAAGGCAACCACCAAAGCAATGGCTGCCAGAACATGCAACCTGAGGACATACGGTGTCATAAGAGTTTCCTGCGGTCTTAATGGTTTCAAATGAGTTTAGCATACTACAACTTGACCTCTTGTGAACTCTTTCTTAAGCATCTCCTTGCGAGGGTCAGGGCCTTCAGTTTCTTCGGTGCTCAGGAATTCTATACTGAACTTAGAACCCTGGCAAAAATCATAATTTTAGCTGTTTCTTAGGGATTATAATAACCAAAAATTAAAAATATTTCTGAGTACATTTTTTAAGCTGTTTCTTAGGGATTATACGAACTAAAAATTAAAAAAATATTTCTGAGTACCCCTATGAATTGCGTCTCAAACGTGAGGATCCTGAGAGTCCCAAAATGTCAAGTCCCGCGAGGGAGGCTTGAAGCCTCGCTCGATATGATACGGGAGTTTCCGAAAATTAGGGGTACCTGCGGGTTCCTTTAAAGGGTTCCTATAAAGGGGTACTATAAGGGTACCTTAAAGGGCTAAGAGTTTCCGAAAATGCGCGGTACCTTATCTTGGGGTCCTTAGAATCAGGATGCTACTATTTAGGGTATTGTATTACAGTCCCCTGTTTTCGGATATTCTACATATGATATAGGTGGGCTGTAGAGTAAGGCCCCCTGCTGGGCCCCCCAAGGAGTACGCTGTTCTCCTCACAAAGTACTACTTCAACCCTCACGAACCGTGAGGAGCATAAACCTGATTTGCTTGTCGGGTCTTGCTACACGACCTGATACACAATGCGCCGGAAACGCACCGAAAGACTATGTTAGACCCTAAACGAGATTTTTCATGACTATACTGTCAAAAGTTGTAAAGGAATGCAAGCTGATGCCTGATGGACACCCAACAAATAAGCCCAAAGCCCTCCAAGCTTGGGGCAAGCTACGTAATATAGGGACCTTAATAATAATTAGAGTAGGGTTTTGGGTTTTGGGGCCCATTATACGCTAATTACAATAAGGAACACCCAATTACTAAAGCCCCTAAAGCAGACTCGTGACCTCACCGAGTCACCAGAGCGGCCTGGTACGCGAGGGCGTCCAGAGAGACGTTTCCCTCCTTCGCAGTAGGGCCTATACACCCTATAGACCCTAAGCCCTCTAAACCATAAGCCCGAAACCGCTCTATAATTAATTGTCTGGACATCTACCGTGATGTACCGTGACGATGTTCTAACATGCGGACTATTTAGCGTTTAAACAGATGTTTTTTACAACCACCCATATGTGTTACCACCTCCGTGGCCGTCGGGCCCGTGCCACCAAGTCTATTTACAAGAGCGAATCTGTGGTGTTTAAACATGCGAAACATGCTGAACATAACTTTTCTAATCCCTTCCCACAAACATTAAACCCCCCTAATATAAAAACTCCCGGCCCCCGGAATTTTGCGGTTTCGGGCCCACAACTGAAGGTGAATTAAAACATTAGGGGGCCTAGGATTGTATTGGTTTAATAGAGCCAAAGACTACAGCAGTACTAATCCAATCGAAGAGACCAGAGCTTTAGGGTTTAGGGGTTCAGGGCTTAAGCTTTAGGGCTCTTAGGCTTTCGGGTATAAGGCTTTAGGGTTCAGGGTGGGACTGTCTGCTTTACAGCCGGAACGGCTGCGTGATGGGCAGTCTTCGTGTCTGGCTCATTATTCCTCTCAGTTCGACTCATACCCCGATGACCCGGACCCCCCCCCCCCTAATACAAAAACTCCGGTCCCGAAATCCAATTTTTATATTAGGGAGGGGTGTGTGTTATAGTTAAGGGGAAAACATTACTACCTCCGTGGCCTTGGCACTCCGGCCGCCCTCCATTTCTTTGAAAAGAGTTCACCGTGTATACTAAACCCTAAACCCTAAACCCACTATAGAACACTATAGACTGTCTAGTGATCTATAGTTTTCAAACCCCTTATGAGTGCAACCCTACCCTGGCAGCGGTCCACGAGGGCTTTACGGACTTAGCCCAAAGGATTCAAGGTACCTTTAAGGGTGCAAACTTCAAGTCTTTGAATCTTCACACCCAAAGGGTCCAGAGTACCTTTATGGTAGAATGTAGGGTTCCTATATTCGGAATTACAATTATGATTTGGGGAAGTATCCCCCATAACAGTACTTTGGACCCTTTGGGTAGGCTTCATGGTTTTCGGTTTGTGTTGTCATAGAATTAAGCCCGGTGCGTATCTACGCACAGGTTCCTAAGTCTCTCCCCTGAAGGGCCTTGAGCACCTTCGGGGATCCAGGATCTTTCAAAATCATAAACCCACAAAACCCTAAACCGCTCAAAACCAGCCATGAAGAGTTTTAGTAAACCCATATAGCCCTATGGCCCCCTCTCCCTCTCCCTCTGCCCCTTCCTCTCCCTGTCCCTCTCGCTCTCCTTTTCCCTCTCCCTCTCCTGGCCTTTAATTGCTGGCTTTTGCTGCCGCTTACTGGCCTTTACTGCACCCTCTCCGCCTCCCTCTCCCTTTCCCTCTCCTCCCCCCACCCTTTACTGGCCTTTACTGCCCGTCTCGAAACAAAGCCGCAAAGGGTCCCTCAAAGGAGCCCCTACATCCTGTAAGCCTTGGAACCTTTCAAGGAACTCTTAAAGGAGCGCCCTAAACCTCATTGGAAGCCTAAGAGGGATCCCTAAACATTTAGTAGTTTCGGGCTTAGGGGTTTAGGGTATAGGGTTTACGGTTTTTTGGGTTTAAGGCTTAGGGTTTGTAGGGGTTTAGGGTGTAGGGCAGGGCCCCTGTGATGAACCCCAGGAAACCCTCTTCGAAACCTGACAGGAAACAGTTGGGATTTAGGGTTTAGGTCATGAAGCCCGCTACACCCTCTTGGAAACCTGACGGGAAACCTTATCTTAACCAAAAGCCTTACAGGAACCTAGGGGGAGCCCTGAAAGGATTCGTTAACGGAGCCCTGTCCAAGCCGTAAGCCCTAGACCCTACGAACCCTTAAAGGGACCCTAACACTAAGACCGTGAAAGGAACCCTAAAACCCTTAAAGGAAGCCTTAAAGGAACCCTAACACTAAGACCCTCAAAAGAACCCGAAGAGCCGTAAAGCAAGGCTGAACGGAACCTTGACAGTAAGACCCTTAAAAGAACCCTAAGACCCATAAGCCTGAACGGAACCTTGACACCAGGACCCTTAAAGGAACCTTGACTTCAAGGAATCCTATTGAAGAACCTGTGTAGTACCCTTGGAGGGGACCCAAGTTAAGAAAAAACAACTCTATCTATCTATCTATCTATCTATCTCTATATATATATATATACATATATATTATGTATATTCATATTATTTATTATTGTTTTGTTTGTGTAGAATACCCTTGCAAGGCAGCAAAACAGGAACCCTCAAAGCTCGATTGGCTCCGGAGTCCTCGGCAGCTGCGACGAGCCTGAGACAGTCGGCCCAGCGGTGTGCTTGCGCCGAAGCATCGAGGGCGGCATTCAAGCTGGCGTCGTTCCTGGGTTAGGGTTTCTTGTGTTGTATGTTCAGGGTTTAAGGTTAAGGCTTCAGGCTTTCGGGTCTAGGGTTTAGGATTTCACCGAAGCACGTAGAACACCTTCGTGATTGAGCCCGACCGCAAAAAATCTTGTGTTCCATCTGAGCTGGAATCTGTTGCTTCGGTATGGGATAAATTCGAAACGGCTGGCACATATCCAAAGACCACGTAATGGATCTCTGAAATACATTGTCAATTCGGCAGTAAAATCTGACGTCACGCCACTCCCTTACACCAACGATGAGTCCTCGAAGCTCTGCCGGCAAGACAACGTCGAAATCTGCGACACCTAGAAGTGGCTGCGTGGAATTGACGCCGAACATCATGAACGGCAATAGGGGAGGTCTGAGAACGGGAGTCGGCGTCCAGTTTAACCTGAGGTTCGCCGGCACGACGAGGAGCATACTGAACTGGTGAATGTTCGTGCAGATCCACCTGGCCGAGCTTAGGAGTTTTATCATGCTCCTCAGGCGAGCCGACACTAGAAGGTCGGGCTGATCGATGTCGACGACTAAGCCCTGCCAGTTGTTCTTGTCGCGGACCACGTTCAACATTGTGGACGAAGCAGAAGCCAGTGCATGGAGAAAGGTGTGATCGAAGTAGAAGGATGGCAGGCGCTCAACCACTTCCACTGGCAGGATAACACCACCCCACCACAGCGATCATTTTGATAAACAACATGCGCTGCATCTGCCGGTGCAACATCTGCAGCAAATGTAGTCCACTCTGCCGGTGCATCGTAGAAAGGAGGATCCCAAAAACCAGAACTGTCCGAACCTTCAGTGTCAGACTCGCTATCCAAAAAAATTGGGAGTGTAACAGGTAATCTCTCCAAGTCAGCCGGCTGTGCGATGTACGGAGCTGGAAGCATGACCTGGACCGGCTGGGGATCATGCAAGAGTAGAAAAGGCTCGTCTTCTGGTTGCTCGAACTGTAGTGTGGCCAATGTTTCCATTATATCCGATTATATCCATTGCCGTGTTCTCGGCTGTTTTGCCGCCTACACAATCGATACGCATCGATGAAGACAACAAAGACGAGAACGAGCCGGTGCTGTGTGTAGTTGCATGGTCTTGCACTCGTGTTTCCGATGACTGTTTTGTACCAGCATGGTGCCATCTTCCAAGACACGGAGACCCATGAAATGGTGTTTCACGTAGAGCAAGTAGACTCCACAAGAGAAGCTTTGCTGATAGTGTGGGACGACATGATGCCTTAACGATTGCAGCAATGGATACACTGTTTAAGTTATCAATGAATAGGCTTTATAAACTGAAACTTACGAGCGGACAGCGAAGGGTAATAAATGTCAAGTGTAAATCATCCTGAGCAAGAAACTTGTAGGGCTGCAAAAGGCGGTTGCCGTCCGCCACGGCCCACATAGGGCCGTGTCTCGCGTACTTCACGCAGAAGCCGATGGATCGAAGTGCATCCACCAGGATGTGTCGCGAAACTTGGTGCCTCAGTATATCATCTCATCTGTATTCTGTTGTCTGTCAGATCTGCGTATAAGTTCAATACGGACGAGTTACAGTCGTCGGCTGGCCAAGGCATGGACTGTCTGGTCTTGGCCGATGTTAGGCCACGGACCGGCTCAGACATGAGGTGATGCCACAGAATTTGCTAGGACCTATGACAGCGATTGAACATGACACAGCATCATCACAGATTCTTGTGTCTATGTTTGACATACATCTCTAATGCTATGGATGGGTGGCACGTTCAAGTGACCCCTTCTCCCGGCAACGCCCGGAGCGTGCTTAATGGAAGGGATCCTTCTTGGTCTGCTCGGACCACTTGTCCTCTTGTGGACGTGGCTGGTCGGAAAGAAACGTATAGCAGGGCTCTGTCCTTCCAGCGGTGGATTTCGGCAGCTTCACATTGGCCGTGCTCGGCAGCCTGCAATTCTGCAAGACGATGTTGTCGCCTTGATTTCAGGATGTATCACTGAATGCAGTACATCACACAGAAGACGTCGTGCATGCTTGTAGAGACCAAGCAGCACCAACTGGGCGTGTCGTGAGACTTCTGACCATGAAGCCAATCCCTTGGTGATAGAGATAGCTGGTGGCACAGACAACTGCAGCTCTCGAGAGATGACATATGTGTTCTCCAGGGTCGAATATGCGGCACGGGAACATCGTCTGTGGTCATTCCGATCTTCCAGCTCTGCCAGCTCTTCCTGAATGTATTGCTCTCCTGCAGAGAGTTTCGTTGTAAGAAGCAGGACGATTATGCAAGCCTGAGCAAGTGGACGTGCCTAATGGCAAAGTAATATTTGCAGCCGATCTACTCTGTCGTGGATCTGGTTCATGTGCCGGTACCATGCATCCATCTCGGCAGCTGACAACAAGCTCAGACGCTCATCCGGCTCGGCTGCACATCCGACCTTAATCATGGGATGAACAGTGACATAACTGTATTCCGTATGATAATGCGGTCAGGCTGCATCAGCATATTCTGTGTGTTCGTCTTCTCCGTCGGCCTACAGCATAAGTCGATGTTGTGCCCATATCAACTTAGCGCAAGTGAACATGATGCATATGAATGCCAGCAGGCTACGCGCACAAGCTTGCGTCGTTGTGCTCCACAACCGTACGGTCTCTGGACAACTGATCTCCAGGATCTACCGCATCAGACCTTGGGTATACTCAAAGTAACTAGTCGAAGAACACTGTCAGACGTCAGATGTGACATGCAACAACATGGTGGGTCAGGTCCGAGGCCCTTACGCCGAAGCAAACTCGCAGGGTGACAGGGTCTCCTGGATCTTCCCCATGTGCACCCGCCTGAAACGAAGCGTATGAGGAAGAAACATTGTAGAAACAACCTTGCAAATACTATGTTCTAGCATAGTGCAACGAAGTGTCTTGCACTTGCCAGGGTTCTTGTTCTTGGTGCGGTTGGTCCGCAAATGCTCAGGGCGTTGATAGTAAGACAGCCCAGTTTCATCCAGTGTGGGGCCGCGTCCCATTACAAACCGGATAGGCTCGGTGAAAGGCTTATATATCTGCTTGTGTTTGCGGCAACGTCCTCCGCCGGAAGGATGCAGGACTAGCGACTGTGACTTGCGGTGCTTCCGCTTGGCGAGCGGGTCCATCAAGTCTCTTGCAGGCACCAAGAGCTGCCACCGCGTGGTGGAGTCTGCTGAACGTAGCGGATGAAGTCCTACGGCGACGTGAGGAAGCAAACATGGCTGGCAGTGCTACATCTGAGTCATGGGTAGTAAACACATTGCTGCTATCTAATATATGCATGACGAGCTGCCCATATCGATGGTCCGAGGCGGGCCTAGAACGCCGTTAACCGCTTTGAGCGGGATTACATCGGCCATTCCTCTGCAATGCGCAGCATCACCCTCTCAGGTACATGCTAGTCCTATCCAGCAATGTCCTGCCTTGCAATGCAGACGCGTTGGACGAGTGGAAATGCCAGAGGCGTTCAAAAAGCCTCATATCGGATGATCAGAAAGACCACACTAACATGAACATTCGTTACAAAGCACATTGGCCGTAGGTTTCGTGAGGACCGAAGTGCGACCGAGCTGCTTGAATCTTGCAAGATGTAGAATCGCCGACCGGCCGAATGCCAGCATAGGGCTTGTATCGGCCAGGCCTACTACAGGATAAACCAAATTGTAATGTCACATGGAATCTATGGATGCAGCAGCAATGAAGCAGGCCTGCTGGATCAAAGGCAAGGTAATGCTCACGCATGAACGGGGCCGCCATAGGTAGGAGCCTTGGAGTATAGGTAGGAGTCGCAGACTGATCTACGACATGCTGCTCGCACACTGCATTTAAGCAGCACAGATGAAATTGGAGCGCTTATGAAGTGGAATGGCACAAGCTTGAAGCTGAAGATGCAGACAAAGGCAGGAATGCAAAGTACTTATGCGTGGCACGCAGTTCTCATGCGAATTAGGGTTCTTGCCCACTGGACGCAGCGACATGCCACGCCTCTGCAACAGACTGCTATATCTGGTGTTCTTGTCAACTGTATGCAGCAACATGTCAGTCCTCTGCGACAGACCGCCATCTCTGGCTAATAGGTTTCAGGGTGTGGGGTTGTATAATAACCCCGTATAAAAATCCTTATCCCTGAGTGTTGTGATCGTTTTACTTTCTTCTTATCGTTTTACCAAGAAAAATGCGTTACCGTTTCGTTATGTTTTATCGTTGTATTTTCTTCTTATCGTTTTTCCACGGAAAACCATCAAAACCGAACACGGACATGTCAAGACTAAACTTAACAGCACGGGGTTATTATACAATCCCATGTCGGGTTTAGGGTTATTGGTTTCAGCTTTCAGGGATTCAGGGTGGAGGGTCCAGGATTTAAGGTTTCAGGGTTTGGAGGTTTAGAATGTAGGGCTTCCTTTATGGCTATCTACCAGTGTTCATCTAAGGCTTCCACAAGGCATGTATAGGGTGTAGGGCTTCAGGGCTCCTTATGCGGGGATCTGTAAGGATTCACCTTGAAGCTCTCTGTGACGGATCTGTAGGGCTGGGGGTGTAGAAGCTGATTCGGTGCTTCAAGAATTAAGGCTACGGTTTATGGGTTCCTAGACCAGAACGGTAGAAATACTCTGTCAGATGATGTATACCTTTTCAAGAAAGAGATCAACGACAATCTAACTACAGGATATACTTTCTGAAGCGAAAGTATCTGAATTCTGATATGGTATGTACGTTCAGGCTAAAGGCCAAAATGGACGCGATGTTTACACTGTTGATGCGTCGGGGAAACCTGCTTTGATTGAACCATACTAAACATCGTCTTACTTACAAGCTATGCCTGGGAAAGAAGGGAAACTTCTCCTGAAACCCTAACCCTGAAACCCTATGGATTCTTCATGGCTTTAAGGGAGCCCGTACAGGTCATCTCACTAAGCTCATCAAACTCCACCGTGGGATGCTTGGGAACATTGGTGAGTGTATATTTGGGGGTGCTGTTGTGGGGTTACCCACTCACGGTCAAAGCCTATACATCACAAAAAAACGTTTTTTTGCTGAGGTGCTGGTGACGAAACGGTGCTTGCAAACAAATTGCAGAAGCCCAACGACTAAGAACATGCAGGCTGATCTGCGACAGTGTTACGGAGCCCCAAACAGATCCTGAACTGCACTGCTGTCGCCACCACAGTGAGAGGCACCCCAACTCATGACCGATCCATCACCAAGAATGGCAGCAAAAGCGCCGCGGGAGGCCTGGATCTGCTGCACATTCTTCAGCTGGCCCTGCACAGAACTGCTCTCGCCACCGTAGCCAGCATCACCCCAGGTCACAACCGATCCATCGCCAAGAATGGCAGCAAAAGCATGACCAGTGGCTTGGACCTGCTGAACATCCTTCAGCTGACCCTGCACGGCACGACTGTCGCCACCACTCGAAGAATGACCCCAGGTCACAACCGATCCGTCGCCAAGAATGGCAGCAAAAGCAGCATCAGAGGCTTGGACCTGCTGCACATTCTCCAGCTGACCCTGCACAGCACTGCTGTCGCCGCCCTGGTGAGGAGTACCCCACGTTACAACAGATCCATCACCAAGGATAGCAGCAAAAGCACCGTGAGAGGCTTGGACCTGCTGCACATTCTTTAGCCGACCCTGAATAGCACTGCTGTCGCCACCAAGGCCAGGATGTCCCCAGGTCACCACAGATCCATCGCCAAGAACCGCAGCAAAAGCCCCCCGGGATGATTGGAGCTGCTGGACGTCCTTCAGCTGACCCTGCACAGCACTGCTGTTGCCGCCGAAATTGCGGGCATCAGCGCCCCAAGTCATCACCGATCTATCGCCAAGAATGGCAGCAAAGGCGCCGCAGGAGGCTTGTATCTGCTGCACATTCTTCAGCTGGCCCTGCACAGCAGTACTGTCGCCACCCCAGGCGGCATCACCCCAGGTCACGACTGAACCATCAACAGGAAAGGCGGCAAAGGCACTGGCAGAAGCTTGGATGTGCTGCACATTTTTTAGCCGAGCCTGCACAGCACTACTGTCGCCACCAAGCCTAGCATGACCCCAGGTCACCACAGATCCATCGCCAAGAATGGCAGCAAATGCCCGTGAAGTGGCATGGATCTGCTGCACATTCTTGAGCTGACCCTGCACAGCTCTACTGTTGCCACCATCTCCAGCATCACCCCAGGTCACAACCGATCCATCGCCAAGAATGGCAGCAAAAGCACAACCGGAGGATTGGACCTGCTGAACCTCCTTCAGCTGACCCTGCACGGCACGACTGTCGCCACCACTCGAAGAATGACCCCAGGTCACAACCGATCCGTCGCCAAGAATGGCAGCAAAAGCACCATCAGAGGCTTGGACTTGAACATGGCTCAAGTGAAAGGTCAGTGAGTCTCCATTCCGGGTCGGCGCACATCCATCCAGAACACTGCCAAATGAGTCCAGCAGCCGTCCTTTACCGACTCCTAGCGCCCTCTGCGCCCGCCGTGTCAATTCCGCCACAGTTTCATCGCAGTCTGCGTGCACTGTAACGCTCTTTCCACTGAGCAGTGAAACTTCCAGAGAAATCGACATATTGCAGCCCGAAAGAGTGAAACTGCAAACCTCAAATAACTAAAACGTGAATGCGAGATCCCGAACCAGTAACCGTAAGCATTGCCAAATACCCGGGCTCGGGAAGCTCACTGGAAAACGGCTAGCTCCTGTTACTGTACATGTTCAGACTCTTTAGGCTAGGGTCCCTAAATCCTAAACCCCAAACCCTAAACCCAAAACCCTAAACCTCAAGTCTTAAACCCTAAACCCTAGGGTTTAGGGTTTACGGTTCAGGGAGTTTTCTGGGGTTAGAGCCGTGGGTCTGTGCGCCTTCACTCTGTGAATTCCAGACCTAACCGCTGCCTAGCCAGGGTCCGTGTCACGGTGATGATATAGGGCCCTTAATAATTCGAACAGGGTTCTGTGGCATCTATAATTATAAAAACGAAACCACCCCCCTTGGACCCCCCTCCCTTAAGGATACTACATTAAGTAAGAGTTCGAGGCTGGGTCTGTGCGGCTTTAGGATCGGAAAGACCATCCAATGACCATCACTTCAATAGGAAGCTTGGTGAAGGGCATCTTCCTCAAGTACAATGGGCGTTCCCGAACATATGGGACCCTGATATTGTACCCTAAATAATCCTTATTACAGTAGTTATAAAGACCGATCCCACAATCAGGTACCCCTACTTTTCGGAAACTCCCAAACGGAGCTCCGTGTCAGAATGGCATCCTTGAGAAACGCGGCGAGAGTGCCCGCGGGCGGACATGCGACAAATGCGTCGGCATCGCTCGCACACCCAAATCCGAAACCAAAACCCCTAAACCCTAAACCGTTCCCCAAATCCTAAACCCCTAAAGCCTAAACTTCTCCCACGCTCGCGCACACTCCCCAAGACCCCTCACACCATGAACCCTCAAACCGGAAGCCCAATAACATAGGGGCCCAAATAATTACCTGTACCATTTGATTTTGGGGCTTCCTTATTATAGCTATAGTATGTTATGACCCAAAACCCGATTCCAATTATGAAGGCCACTTGGGGGAATTTAAGGGGCTCATTATTCTGATTCCCAATTTCCTGGCATAAGTCCTTGTCAAAGGAAGGTTTCTTACGTTCCAGGTATGCCCTAAAACTACCGTTTGTCCGAGCAACGGTCGAAGCCCCACCGAAGGCAGCTCCGCAAGCAATGCGAACACGGCCGGCCAGTGGCCAACATTCTTACCTCCAGCTCGATGAGAGGGTTCCACGGGTGTTCCCAAATGTTTGTACAGGGGTTTGCTGCGGGTTCTACGAGTCGTTCTCAAGAGTGTGTACGGCTCCAGCGGTTCTAGAAGAGGTTTAAAACAAAGATCTATAATAATTATGGGTTGCACATGGGGTCTATAAGGTTAACAAGCAGTCTTTCAGAGATCCATAAGGATATAGAAAGGCTTCTGCAAGAGTTGAGCCCTGAACCGCCAAGATGCAGGCACTGATCACCGCATTGTAGGTGAGAATGGTCGGGCGAAGCGTCCAGTCAGGCACCTAGAAAGCGTTGGCTTTAGGGTTTCGGGTTTAGGGGTTTAGGTTTAATTAGGGGATTGGGTTTAGGGTTCAGGGGTTGTGGGTTTCGAGTTTAGGGTAGCCAGACCACTTCTTGCGGAACAACGACCAAGAAACCCAAGAAACGTCTGGGAACCCAAACTGCAACCAAAAGGACGCGAAGCCCTAAGCCCTAAAGATCTAGTTCGAACCCAGAGACCCATAGACTCACAAGCTCTGAACTAAGGAATACACCTTAAGTTAAATCAAAGCAAAAACCCCGAGCCCGACACAATCTTGCAAAGTTCCAGAAATCCTGTAAAGCCTGATTCTTACACGTTTGAAAGACTCCGGTAACCTTAAAAGTAGGGGCCCCTATGCCCTTATACTATGAAACCCTATCTATCTCTCTCTCTCTCTCTTTTTCTCTCTCTCTCTCTCTCTCTCTCTCTCTCTCTATATTTATATACATATATTCGTATATATATATATATATACATATATATATATGTAGTCAAGAGCCTTGAACCCTTTTAGGGTTATATCGTCCTGAAGTAACCTAGGATCCCCCACGCTGCCCAGCAAATCCAGCGCCATCTCCCAGCAGCTGGCATTCTCCAAAGCACCGAGGGCAGCATTGCCTTACAAGGCCTTAAGGTTTGATTTAGGGCCTACGGTTCTATATAGGGTTTAGGGTTTAGGGCGCGCGTAGCCCAGAAAAGGGCAAGGTTCGGTTTAGGGTTTAGGCTAAACGGTTTAGGGTTTAGTCAATACGGAGGCCCTTCGTCCAAGCCCTTGCCGGCCCTACTCCCTAAAGCCCCCCAGAATCTGACCGAAAATGCACCTCCAAACACAAACTATAAGGATGGAGCAGTTATCACAGTCCTGATGAAACAAATCAACGAGGTAGGGATATCCCACCCAAAAGTCCACGTTTGGGTCCTTCTTTGGTTCCTGGTTAAGACCTGAACGCGGTCCAAGTGCAGGACATCACATCCGCTGGAAGGCCCTTCCCCAAGGCTTCCCACAGCAGTGCCAAAGCCTGCGGCCACCTCCGCCCTTTCTCCTGGGCTTTGAGATACTAAATTCGTTCTCCAATGCTTTACAATGTGACAATGGGCTGCTCATGGGATATTAGGGCTTATGAACCCCTAAACCCTAAACCCTACCTTGTATACAGGTTATTTGGTTAAGTCGACTTCTGGCAAGGCGGCATAAGGGAAGGCCCGGATTGAAATTCGGGTCTACTGGTCTGGTTTAGGGTTTAGGGTAGGGCTTCGGGACTGGTAAATCATGGAAATTCGGCTCCCGGATAAACAAGCGCCCTGATTCCAACTGCGATCATGGCTTGGGGTTTTATTAGTCAGGGCTCTACAAAACCGCTACATTCCCCAAAGCAGCCTACGGCACAGCTACTGCTACTACTACCTCTGCTGCTGCTGCTACTACTACCACCACCACCACCACCACCACCACCACCACCACAACTACGAATACGATGACGACCACCACCACCACCACGACGACGACAACTCTATGACGACCCTGAGCTCTAGGGGTTCGTGAATGCTTTGCCGGCTTTCTTTTATCGCTGCACTGGCATCGCAGGTTTCAGGCGCAGGTTTGCTGCTTGTTTCACATGTGGGTGAATGAGGGAACCCGAAGGCCTCAGAACAAATCGCTGTACTAAGAGTAAATACTTGCATCTGAAAAATGTGGGCTTCACCTATAAGTATACTGCAATTTTGGAACCAATCACAAACGAGCACTGGGTCAGCTCGAAAACATCCGCACCGTGTCTGCTGGGCCTGACGATGATCCTACTATAGGGAGAGACAAACCTAGAACCTGAATCCTAAACCCGATATATGCGGTAAACCCTACACCCTAACCCGAAGCCCTGTAGATCCCTCACAGAAACTCTTTTAAAAGAATCCTCATAGATCCCTGTACAGGAGGCCTAGAGCAAGCGCCAAACCCTAACTCCCGACCCCCGAGTGGGCCTTTAAGGTTTAGGGTTTAGGGTTTAGGGTTTGGGGTTTAGGGTGTAGGGTGTAGGGTTTAGGGTTTAGGTATCATTAGGGTTTGGGGTTTACTTCGGGGCTTGGGCTTTAGGGTTTAGGGCTCTCAACTCCTAAAACCCCGTTACACCCATGTCCAGGGTCGCAAGAGCTGATCGCTGCATTGTACCTTCTTCAGATTGCATGTTTGATGTTCACCCTAAACCCTAAACCCTAACGCCTAAACCGTGTCTTGTGGTGTTCTTAGTTACGGCTCCTATGTTCGGGTGTTTCCCTTTTTGCTCTGGCTACGAGTTTCAGAGGTCTCTGTACTGGTTTGAGGTATGGGACGCAGGTTTGTTGGTGCAGGGATCAGGATTTCTTTGAATCCTTCTGACCGCATCGGCTCTTGCGTGTAGCAGCCTAGCTGGGTTAAGCTTTCTATTTTTTATGTTAACGCCTCTGGGTTTAGCGTTTAGGGAACATTCACAGGTAGACTTTGGAGGCGTTGGTGAGTTTCTCAATGCAATACATGTATTCAGGAGCCCTTGGGGATTACCGACTTGCTTCAGTCCCCCATAATGCCCCCCCATAACACATGTGGGCAAGGTTTCGGTTGTAGGATTTCGATTTCTGTGGTCAAAGGTCTTCTGACAGTTTGTTTAGTTTAACAGGATTTCTCATTGTAGTGTAAATATGTGTATACAAATAGATGAAGGGACTCGAAGGACTGGCATTGGTACACAATTCTTGGGCTTGTACATGTACTATGGGAACTGCAGGATACGGCTTGCTGGCACTGAAGTTTCTAGGAAGGGTTCTGCGGGTTTTCATGGTCCCCAACCGTGAATTGGATACCTTATGAACAGATAACTTCACCTCAATGGTGGTCTAGAATAGTATACTCTCAATTGGGAGTAATGCTAGCAGTTGTGCAAGCTGTGTCTTGGCATCCAGAAAGCCAAAAAATGATGGTTCAGGATAAATGTCACGGAACATTGCTAGGAAATCTCAAAGAACACCGCATTGTTCAGAAGTCTCTGGATGGGGCATGTACGGAAGCACAACCTTAGCGGCCCTAGGGTCAGGGATCCCCCTTAAATCCAGGTAGCAGGACAGCAGGGCTCTTGAATGCTCTAGATTCCCGAGTTATCAAACTAGGGGATGTGCAGTCTCTGGCACCTTTACGTCACCCTGTCCGATGGTCCTTTCCCAGGGTCCAAGTACCCAGTAATCATATACTCTCCAAAATCCTAACCTACATAACCACTATCCTAAACCCGAGTACCTAATTATTGGGTCCTTATAATAGAACCTTTATAGTAGCCCTTGTAAAAGAACCTTCTAGAACTTAAAGGAACCCTATAACTATTGGGTCCTTTGGACCCCTGTGGTATGGATAATGACATCACAGCGCCGAACTCCCCGAAGGACATGCTCCGTTGATGCCATGCCACGTGATGATGTTCGCCTGGAGGCGTTGAGTCCTTACATTTTGACAGCAAAAGGTCGGAGGTTAGCATAGCATGTAGGGGTATGTGTAGTATCGCATGGTGGAGTATAGCCTAAACAAGTCAGGATATAGTAGGGCATGGCACGGCATGGCATGGCAGAGAATATAATAGTATGGTATGGCGGTACGGCATGGTATGGCATTGTATGACCCTGAGCCCTAAACCCCAAGCCCTAAACCGTAAACCCTAAGCCCTAAACTTTATTTCCTACTTAAGGGTCCCTGCGCACAAGGCCTAAAGACTTTAAGGCACGAGTCGTCAGGAGGCGGAGGAGGCCCAAAGCCCGCTGCCACTCTCCGGCTTTCTCGCAGGCACCTCATGCTATTTGGGGTTTAGGGGGTCAGTTTGGGATTTAGGGTTGAAGCTTAGGGGTTAGAGTTTAGGGTTTAGGGTTAGGGTTTAGGTTTATAGAGTTTAGAGTTGGGGTTTAGGGCATAGGATATACCATGCCTTGATGTATAGTCAGTGCTTGTAGGGGCTCTGAAGGCTTATTATGTTTAAGCATGACTATCATGAAGCTTGTAGGGTTCGCAGTCTACAGGCTTATGTATAGAGTTTAAACGCAATCTCAAAGGCTCATAGGGCTTATTGAGTTCAAAGGGCTTATAGAACATATATATATATATATATATACATATACATCTACATCTACATCTACATCTACATCTACATCTACATCTACATCTACATCTACATCTACATCTACATATACATATACATATACATACATACCTACATACATACATACATACATACATGTGTGTGTATATATATATATATATACATACGCGGTTTGTAGGGCTTGAAACAGTTCTTGGAGATCCTCTGTTCTGCTTCTTGGCGTTTCGAGGTAAAGGGGTGTTGTACGTACCCTACCCTATAATGGGCGATCTAATGGGTATATAATAGCTATATTGAGGGTATATACTAGCTATATTAAGGGTATATATAATAGCTATATTGAGGGTATATATTTAGGGGTCCTTATTGAGGGCGAGGGTCCTTGCAGCAGTTCTTCTATCAGGGTTTTGTAGCGGTTCTACAAGGGTTCTCACGGGGGTCATAAGCGTGACCGGCTTCTTGAAGAGCAGGGGTACCTTGTTTCGGGGTCCTTCCTCCAAGGATCTTGCCATGTAGAGTTCTATGCTAGCCTCCTCCACTCTCTGCAGACGCTGCGATGCTTTATCCACGTCGGTCAGAGGCTGGGGACTCGAAAAATCTGCAGTCCTGTTCCTTGCCAAGGTTAGACTCTACAAAGGACTAAAGTGAACAAAGATCAACGTCAATTCGCCGGTACACTCCGGATCCTAAAAATCGTATACGCCCTAAAGCCTCAATCAGAACGCTGCAGCTACGACTGCACACAACCCAAAAACCTGATTCTTGAGCACTTAGACCTTTTAAAACCTCCACAGACCTATACAACCTTCTCCATAAAGCCATTATGAAATCCCTCCCCCTTGCAAAGCCCACGTAACACCCTTATAAAGCCCGTCTAAACCCTAACAGATCCTACCTCCCCAAACCCTACAATAAGCATTAGGTGATGACCCCTTAATAGCGTACTACTACTACTACTACTACTACTACTACTACTACTACTACTACTACTACTACTACTACTACTACTACTAGAGTCGGATCCGGGGCTATTCCATCAAGAAGTTCACCTTAGCTGAGCCCTCGGCTGATCGCCGCACCGTAGGTCACCACATCGGGGAAAAGATGCAAGCTACTTGCAACCAGCAAGAGTCCCAATGCCTCCCAGGGGTTTGGGGTTTAGGGTGTAGGGGTGTAGGGTTTACTAGACGTTTAAGGCTGAGAGTAGAGGGTGCTTCAACAATTAGACCAGAGGATTTGGGCAGCATGTTATACTAGACGATAACCAGAATGTAGAATATGTAAGGGCTGCAAGTGGATAGTATCGGTACTGAGTCCGCTCTAGAGGTTTAGGGTTCAAGATTTCGCGGTGCAGGGTGATACGGCCTGCATACTTGAAATCTGAGGCTCTTTTCTTTCAAGAACACTGCTGAAAGTGGGTTGGCTGTGCAGGGTTTTTGCTGAGGGATACAATGGGAAGCCGAAGGCTTCTCGTAATGCCGACCACTTTTCTAACGAGCCGCCACGTATCGGGATCTGCATGTGATCAAGACACCTACTTTTATCCCGATAAACGTAGGGAAGAAGGTTGGGTATACATTACCCTTTTCATCCTGACCCTAAATCTGTGAAGCACGGAAACGCTGATACCCCCACGCCGAACTGATCCAGTATCTCGTGTCGGGTTCAAAAGCTCGCCGACATCCCGCCATGTGCTCCAAACTCTAGACTCCCGAAACCTCCCAACCCCAAATGTGATCTTTGAGAACTTCGGAACCTGAACCCACTCGGCAGACTTCTCACAGGTGCTGATGACTGCGTTGAAGCTTGTGATGTCTCCTGGGTTGCAAGATTGCCCCTAAACCCTAACCCCAAGGGTCCAAGGACCCAATAATCACATACTCTCCAAAATCCTAGCCTACATAACTACTATCCTAAAACCGAGTACCTAATTATCGGGTCCTTTGGACCCTAAACCCTAAACCGTGGGCGTAAGCACATCCAGGGTTCTCTTCTAAGGGGCGCGAAGCTGAGGATCCTAGGAGTAATATAGGGGCCTTCATCAGTAGACTAGGGTTCCTTTAAACGATTCCTATACCTGGACCCCCACAGTATGTAGAATAATAGCCTTTTATAGGTATTGGGCCAATATTTTACCTACTTTGGGGTAAGGGTTATTATGATAAGGGTACTATCATATAGGGGCCTTCATAGTTAGAATAGAGCTTTTGGAGCCCATCATGCTATACTTGTAGTAAGGAACCCACAAAGCCCCATTCTATTAATTTAACAAGGCCCCTACGTTGCCGCGTTCAGGTCCCTATCCGGTCGGCAAAGCATGAAGAACAAGCAGGGAATCTTGGGTACGGCCCCCATACAGTAACAGTCTATAATAAGGCTGCGAGAAAGGTCCGTATATACCTACAAAAGGAATATTATCCAACTGATACTGGGTGCATGGGGGCCGTACACAAAGGGAATCAACATCCAGAACTGAAGAATCCTAGAGGAAGACATTGTTTCCCAAGCGCAACAGTGTATAGAGATTGAGAGAGCTGGGAACTTGAGGGTGCTATCTGCTCTATGTGTAGAAGTGCTCAATCAGTATGTGAAGTATGTTTGTTCAACCATCACCCATACGAAATAACACCGAAACTAAACACTCACCAACGTTGAATCGGAGCCCCACTTCCACTCACCAATACTTGCGTCATATACTTCGGCCCAAAACGCACAAGATGGGAGGTACTTCAGGGAACGCAATAAATGGGTTTTAACACTCCGATCGAGGTATGGGGAACCCTAAGCCAGAGCCATTCTTCAACCCCTAAACCCCTATACCCCTAACCCCTAAACCCTTAAACCCTTGAACCCCTAAACCCTAAACCCCTAAACCCCCAACCCCTAAACCCTTAAACCCATAAACCAATGTATAAACTCGCAAAGCACTTACTGGCGGTAGTCGAGCCCAAAATCCGGCACTTCAAAACCCCTGCAGCCTCTTAGGGTTTAGGGTTTAAGTGGTTTTAAGGTTCAAGGGGGTTCAGGGTTTAGGGTTTCGGGCACAATAACCCGCCCCCTCCAAAAGACACCACACAAAGGATCCCAAGGATCGTCGCAGCTCTAGGTCGGCGGCTGCTTGCAGCAGACCAAACGCAACCTGCTGTCCGAACACGATAGATCCGATAGATCCGAACTAGAATGTAGGGCTTTGGGGTTTAGGGCTTTTTCCGTGCAAGATGCTAAATTAGGGGTTAATGTACTCTGCCCAAGGTTTCAAGTACTTCTTCGGATTTATGGTAACAATTCGATAATTTATGGTGCTAGTTAGTGAGGGCTTCGGGCTTTGGGTTAGGGTTTGATGTTGGCAGCTTCGTGGCTTTGAACCATAAACTCCACCCTCAAGACGAGACCCTTACCCTAAGGGTCCAAAGGACCCGATAGTTGGGTAAGTGAGTAAGTGAGGGTTTGGGGTTTGGGGTTTAGGGTTTAGGGGGGAGTTTGGGATAGTAGTTCTGTGTAGGTTCATATGTAAGAGAGTATAGGATTCTTAGGTGGGCCCTTGGGGTAAGCCCTAAACCGCTAAACGTCGCTCTCATGCTTGGTAAAAAAGGGGCCTTACGTAATAATTACCTATACTACTTTGGAGGGTTCCTCACTATAATCATAGTAATAATATGCCCCCACAACCCTATTCTAATCATCAAGGCCCCTGTACTTCCGTTGAAGCAGGCCTGCCAGCGAGCCGCCAGCTCACAGGCACTTGCTGCAGCGTTGAAGGAGATGATGGTCCACTGCAGCCTCTCGTGCTTTGGAGAACGGGGCTGCTCAAACAAGGCTCTGGGTTCTGGATTTCTCAGCAGGGTTTTGCATAAATTATGTCATACTCTACCCGTTTAGGGGTTTAGGGTTTAGGGGTTTAAGGTTGCAGGAAGTTCGGATTTAGGGCGTTGGTGGGCTGCGGCATCAAACCATGAAGGCTAACATGTAGCATAGAAAGATGGAAGCGACACATGTCCAGCTTCTTTTCTCACCACTGTAGAACATACGGCTTTGGCGTGATATTCGTTGTGTAAACCTGTGGCTTCTGCATACCAGACGAAAGGCCTGCGCAACAGAAACCTTCCACGGCTAATTAACTGAACATGCGACCTCAGGGTTTAGGGCTTCGGGGTGAGGTTTTTGGTTTACCGTTCCGTTTGGGTACTTCTACCCTCAGTGCGAAAGCTTTTATAAACTTATTTTAAACTCTAAACCCTAAACCCCTAAACCCTAAACCCTAAACCCTAAACTCCTAAACCCTAAACCCCTAAACCCCTAAACCCTAAACCCCTAAACCCCTAAACCCTAAACCCTATTAAGTAGAGTCTCCGTGAGGCCTGGTTCGGCCAATCTCCTCCAGCAGGCACAGTGCCCGTGACCACTGTGAGGCGCCTCCACAGGCCTTTGATGGGAGGCCAAAAAGGGGGGTTTAAGATTCTTGGGGTAGGGATTCCTTAATATGAACCCTATTATGGGAACCCTAATCCCTACTAAAGCCCCATAGGCTAAAACCGCTTTTGGCCTCCGCAGGCCTTGCGGGCGGCTTGACTTCACGGTCAAAAGGCCCCTGTAAAGGGAACTCCAGAAAGTTGGAATATGGATTAATGGTAGGATCCCCTATAATTTACCTTAAAGGGGTTAGGATAATGATATTCCAACTTTCTGGCTTCTAGTGTACTGTGCTGAGGGCTTATGAAGCTCTGTAGCATCTTGCCGGCTTCCAGGTTTAGGGCTTTACCCAGAGGGCCCATGTAGTTCCTTTTTGGGATTGCCTTACAGGATTCTATATAGGAACCCCAAAATGGAACTGCTTTGGGGCCTTTGGGTAGTGTATGAGGGTTGAGAATGCCTGATAGCTTAGAGTTCATGTGTTTTGGGCCAGCAGTTTTGAGTGCCGACTTTAGCCCCAAGCAACACCGCAACACGGCGGTCCAGTCCAGCGCTGGGCACTCTAAAAACACAACAAACTCCCAACACCCACACCCTTAGTCAAAAGGAAATATCGAAAACAATTGGATTTAGCTTGCTCTTGCCAGCCAAGATGCGGAAATGGCTGCATTGTAGGTGATTACCTGTAGGGCGGTTGTGGGGGTCAGTGCTCCAAGCTGGAGAGCGCGTTCTACAAGGGCTCATTAAACCCTAAACCCCTATGGATCTTTTTGGCCCTAAATCCCTATAGATCCTTTTTTAATCTCTATAGATCCTTTTTAAAATCCCTAGATCCTTTTTTAGAAACCCTATATAGATCCTTGTTTAAAATCCCTATAGATCCTGTTTTGAAGTCCCTATAGATCCCTTTTTGGATCCCTCAATCCAAGGGAAGCAGGAGGGACCCTTAATAAGGACCCCTAGGCAATATACCCTTAATATAGCCATTATATACCCATTATATAGCCCATTATAGGGTATAGGGGTCCCCATTTAGGGTCCCTCCTTTTCCCCTTTGACTCAAAGGAGCCCTTCACCGAAGTTTCGAGGCCCCCGGCGTTCGCTCCGAGTCCCGGCGTCGAGAGGAGGGCGCCCAACAGCCCAAGAGCCATCTCCCACTCCTGGGATTTAGGATTATTTGTAGGGTTTATTAGGATGTGGGGTTTAGAGTTTAGGGCTTTAGGATTATTTATAGGGTTCATTGGGATTGGGGGTGAAGGTTCATTTATGGAGTTTAGGATTTGGGGTTTAGAGTTTAGGGTTTAGGGTTTAGGTTTATAGGGTTGAGGATTTGGGGGATCAGAGTTTAGGGTTTAGGTTTATAGGGTTGTGGATTTTTGGTTTAGAGTTTAGGGTTTAGGTTTTAGTGTTCAGGATTCCAGGATTTGGGGTTTAGGTTTGCAGGGTTGAGGATTTGGGGTTTAGAGTTTTTCGTTTAGGTTTTTGAAGGTTTATGGGGTATGGGGTTTTGGGTATTGGGTCGAGGGTCGGGATTCTTTTGTCTGCGATGTGGGTGGATCAGAAATCATATGGCTTGAGGGGTTTTGGAAGCTTTAAGGTTTTCATTATGATGTTTATAATGATGTAGGGGCCTTAATAATTAGAATAGGGTTGGGGGGGTATGTTATATTATACTGTAATTGTAATAAGGAATGCCCAATATCCTCTTCTAATAGTTGGTGGTCTATGGCGTAGAAATGGGCCATGAGATTTAGGGAATGTGGCTTTAGGCAGATCAAGGCCCAGCCGACAATAAAAACCCTCCACAAAAGCCAGTCTTTTGCACTTGGGGTCAAGGGCCTAAGGATGGGAGTCTATCGGGTGAGCCAGCCTAACTGCACCCTCGCCCAAACAGCAGTTTAAAGTCTTGGGGCCCTTAAGCTCTACTGATGGGAGGCCAAAAGGGAGGGGTTTAAGATTCTTGGGGTAGGGATTCCTTAATATGAACCTTATTATGGGAACCCTTATCCCTACTAAACCCCCATAGGCTACACTCCCTTTTGGCCCCCAAAGCTCTACACTTTCCGCTTTAACGGAGAGTTGCGGTGGCTTCTGCCCTGAGCCCAAGCTCCTGAAGCCCCACGTGCCAAAACAACAAGGAAGGCTCAGGGTTTAGGGTGGTATACCTTAATTAGAAGCTGCCCCCACCCTGTAATAGTGACTACAAGGATTACATTAGGGCCCTACTATATTCCTATTATGCCACTATGACAGGGTGGGGGCCCCTTCTAATGTATACCTGTCCATATGTGTAAACATGGCAAACGCACCAAACAGGTTGCTTCCGCTTCAACCACCGCAACAGTAAAGGAAATGACAGAAGGATAAGAGCGATTTACATCTGGTCTCAAAGTCCAGATACAGCAAGGTCGACCGCCAAGGTGCTTGAGCCCTGCCGGAGGCATTAATGGCTGTGCCGTAGGTGACGATGCCTGGGGGGTTGTGGGTGCAGGGCTTGCGATCTAGGTTACGGATCTTAGTTTTGAGAGCTGCAACGTCCTTGGGATTTGGGCTCAGGGTTTAGTGATTCAGGGTCTAGGGCTTTGCACCGAAGAATTTGAAAAGCCCCGAGTCAGGTCTAGTACCTTCGACCCGTTGCCACAGGTGGTGTTTCTTTTGGGGTATCTTTCTTGATAGAATGCTTTTGAGTCTTCTGGCCTTGGGGATTTGCTCCCCAAGTCTGGGGCTTTCGTGAATGACGTTTAGGGGGGAAGAAAGCGACTTTTAAACCCAAAGCCTCAATGCAAAGCCTTACTACTGAGACTAGGGCAGCAGTGTCCTCTATGGTACGCGTAAATTGGCTTGAATAGCTACAGTAGGTGTTCAGACTGACATAATAACGGGGGCCTTCACGACTAAAATCGGGTTGTGGGGCTAATTATGCCACAGTCAGAAGAAGGAATATAACACAAGAAGCATTATTATTAGTAGCAGCAGTAGTGGTGGTAGTAGTAGTAGTAGTAGCAGTAACAGTTGCTCCGATATTGTTTGAAGGCATCTTCGGGACTAGATGCTGACCTCCAATCGCTCCTCAACCAGCTCTTCCAGAAGGCAAAAAGCATGTTGCCACCTCAGCGTGGCTACGGAGACAAAAAAATGCCTGTCATTTATGTAAGAGTTTTGGGGGTTGGGGACTTAGGCCAAAAACATCAGGAGTAACAGGTGGAATCCTCCATGCACGGAGGTATGATGTTTTGATATGCCTGTTTTCGCGGCCTTGGTATGACCGCCGGAATGCGTGATGCAGTGAGATCTTGCCCCACCAACCAGAAGAGTTCTAAGAATAGGAATCGCTGAGCCTGAAACCATACACGCCCAAAGCTGCAGCCCCACACGCCAAACCCCAAGCCCTGGATACTTACCCCTAGCCTTACTGTAAGAGGGTGATTCCGAACATAAGCGAGCCAAAACAGCACAACCCACAGCTCACACTCTAAATGAAAACTTTACTGTGTGCAACCTCTAAGAAGACCATGTGCGAGCCTGAAAGCAGGCTCTAACACAGTACACCAAAACCTCCAAGGCCCTTGTAGAAACCCCACATACCAACCCCTTGACAAACCCTTAGTTACAGAAAGCATTATAGAGAGCATTCTTTAAACCCGAACAGCAGCTCTTGCAGAACCCTTGTAGAAACTTGCACGGCGAAATGAAGAATCAATCAATCCTAAACCCTTTACCCACAGGCTCTATAGTAGTTCCTTTTGTGGGCTCATATCAAGAACCCTATAAGGTAATTCCCAAACGGAACTACTGTGGAGCCTAGGGGAGTAAACTCTAAACCACTCAGAGCCACTGGGCAGCCTTTCCACAGGAGGCCATGGTAGCGTTGTAGACCACGGTGTTGCTCTCGAAGCCTTCGCCCTTCAGAGAACCTGAAATCCCTTCCTAGGGTTTAGGGTTTCCTGAAATTCCCGCATGATGAGGATCCATGTATCTACATAGTATTGTGCTTTGGCCCTAAAGTACCTATATGGGGACTACTTCCTGTTTGGGGTTTAAGGTTCACAGGTTGCTTCTGCGGAACTTGGTGTTTCAGGGAAAGGTTTTGGAAATGAGGGTTTAAGGTTTAGGGTTTAGGGTTTCGGGTTGGGGGTTCAAGATTTAGGATTGACAGTTGCCTAGCTGCTAAGCAATCAATGATTCTTCAGTTGCAGTAGGAACCCCAAGAAGGTGCAACGTTACCGAGCCAGCTGGTATGGCTTAGCTTCTGAGGGCTCCCAGAGTCCTCTCTAGTGGTGCGACTGAATCTGACCCCCCCCCCCCGCTTTCAATCCTAAAAACATAACCACCTATCATGGGGGACTAAAGGTTAGCCTTTTTGGGTATATAGGGATTATACAGGGACTATGGGGATTATATAGGGGCTATACTACCCAAAAAAGGTTAAAGGTTACCTACTCGACTACTAGGACCATATCTGCAAGCCCGGCTCAGCCTTCGAAGTTTGCTTTCGGGATTCGGCTGGCTTGCTGTTCGAGCCTCATCTTACTACGGGGGCCTGAGTAATTTTAGCCGGGCTTTGCGGATCCCCTGTCATCAAGATTTAGGTCAACAATCGTTGAAGGTCTGTTGTATCTGTCGGAGATTGACTGTTTAATCCGTGACGGGGTACAAACCCTCAAAAATCTGAGTCCTAGGAGTCTTAATTAAGGCCAACTCTGATAGGAGCCACGAGCCAGAATGCCTCTGCAGGGTTGCCCGGTTACTTGCCATATTCCGTGACCCTCGCGGCACTCGCCCACGCTTTGCGGATGCTTGCGCACCAAACCGCTTTAATTGCTGTAGGTACGTCGGTGTAAGGTACTTGGACTTGCAGGCTGTTTCTGTCTGAATAATGTGGGACCAAGCGCGAACTCAGGTCTCTCTCTCTCTCTCTCTCTCTCTCTCTCTCTCGCTCTACACGAGGGGATCCTTCGTGAATTGGGTATTCAAGCGTTCTTATGGAGGCTGTTCCTCGCAGCATTGTGGACCATAGGCAAGTGTTCAAGTACCGCTTAAACCAGTTTAGAAGCAAGTAGACGGGCAACAAGTACCCTAATTTAGAGAACTACCCACATGTTTCCAGAAGCTCGTCACTCTTTCGATGTCCTACCTTTGCAGATCCGGCTTCTCTGAGCTGAGCAATCCGTGGGACGCGGTTTCGGTGTAAATGCCGTATGGCTTGGCCACGGTCAGACCTCCCCAGATCCTGATATCAGGAGAGTGGCTATGTGTTTCTGAGCCGGTCATGAACAGAAGTACTATCACCACCACGTGTAGCATCGCCCCAGGTGACAATGGCTCCATCTTCCAGAATGGCGGCAAAAGAAAAGCCAGAGGATTGAATCTGCTGCACATGTGTCAGCTGACCCTGCACAGAACTACTGTCACCACCTGTGCCAGCATCACCCCACGTCACCACGGATCCGTCATCAAGAGTGGCAGCAAAAGCAGAGGCAGAGGCTTGAATCTGCTGAACATTCTTCAGCTCATCCTGCACTGCACTACCATCGCCACCAGACTGAGCATCACCCCAACAGACGATGGATCCATCGTCCAGCACGGCAGCAAAAGCGGCGGCAGAGGCTTGAATCTGCTGCACAGCCTTCAGCTGTCCCTGCACAGCACCGCTGTCGCCACCGAACGAAGCATCACCCCATGTCACTACGGATCTGTCGTCAAGAATAGCAGCAAATGCACGCTCAGAGGCTTGTATTTGCTGCAAATTGTGCAGCCGATCCTGGACGGCACTACTGTCGCCGCCCGAGCTAGCACAACCCCAGGTGACAATGGCTCCATCGTCCAGCACAGCAGCAAAAGCAAAGCGTGACGCTTGGATCTGATGCACATGTTTAAGTTCACCCTGCACGGCACTGCTGTCGCCACCGTCGCAAAACAGACCCCAGGTGACCACGGATCCGTCGCTAAGAATGGCAGCAAAAGCTGTGCTAGTTGCCTGAATCTGCCGCACACCCTTGAGCTGATCCTGGACCACACTATACTGTCACCACCGCACACATCGTTGCCCCAGGTCACGGAACCATCACCAAAGATGGCAGCAAAACCGATGTCACTGGCTTGTATCTGCTGCACATTGCGTAGCTGATCCTGCACACCACTACTATCACCTCCACAGTTATAACCCCACGTCACAACAGATCCATCGTCCAGCACGGCAGCAAAAGCGGCGGCAGTGGCTTGTATCTGTTGCGCAGATTTCAGCTGGTGCTCAACTAACGGCACGGCTTTCACCGCCAAACGCAGCATCGCCCCATGCTACAACGGAACCATCGCCAAAAACTGCTGCAAAAGCACCATCGTAAGAGGCCTGAACTTGAACCCTGTCTGTGTTTTTATAACGTCAGTTTGTCACCAGTCTGCACCCTGGCCTTCTTGATGGCCGCACATCCATCCACGACGCATCCCGATGAGTCAAGCAGAAGCCCTATTCCGACTCCCAATGCAATCTGCGCCCGTCGTTTCAAAGTGCCCACCGTCTCATCCGCGGCTGCTTGCACAGTGGTTGTCCTCCCACTGATCAGTCCCGGCCGGGCTTTGTTCTGGCACAGGTGGCCAGGCCTGAGGAGGAAGAAGCTTGTGTCAAAGTGGCTTTCTGTTGGCTTCTCGCAGCCTTCCTAGGCCGGCGCAGGAGCATCGCTCCTTGGCAAAGCTTGCGACAGCCCGAGGTGTGCCTTCTGACACCTCTGAGCCCAGGATGTTTCACAGTGCTGCTGCCGCTGCCATCGCGGGCTTCTCTATCGTCTTGCTTGATCGGCAATATCCCGAGATATTGCCGATCAAGCAAGACGATAGAGAAGCCCGCGATGCCAGCAGGACAGATTTGGAGGGACTTGGAGGGTTTACTGTGCTTGAACTCGAGTAGATTTGCAGCAAGAGTTTGCGAACACCCGAAGGATCGTGAATGGCGTCGTGAGGCGCGTGACACACGAATCGACATGCTGTGCGCCGGCACTGTCCAATCCCTAGCCTGTTAGGTTCATGGCTCGGGCAGCGGACCTGCAATCCATTCCACGTTTTGGGTGTAGTGGTGATGGGGGTTAGGGCGTTGCCTCGGCACCAACTGCGTGTTAGGGCTCCGGGGCGTCAGTCTCATGCCTATATTCTCTCTCGCGGGCCTTTGCACACGCTTCGGCAGTAAGGCTTACAGTGTTGGCTCAGCGGAGGCATGTACGAACTCTTCAGTGGTTAAGAACTGCTAGTGGCTTTGCAAATCATAGAAATAACTTCCACATCACAAACCTACGTATATCCTGACTCGCCCTGTAGAAGCAAATCCGAACCCTACATCCTTCACCGATCAGCATTTAAAATCAAGCTCCGCCGCACACCTTTAAACGACAACACTTCTGCTGCAAACTAAGGAAAATGGACAGAGCGACCAATGAAGAGTCGTCCGGGGGGGGGGGGGATGTCAAAATAAGCTAGAAACCCTACATTGTACAAGGGCAGATAATTCAGACCCTTAGTACGTATAGGGGACCAACGAAGAGGAGCAACACAGCAGGCAAATCGCCTCGCGCCACTTGGCCGCCTTGATCAAAGGTCAGTCTTTGCAGTGGGACGGTCTGGAGACTCCTCAATACCCAAAGGGTCCTATGTACTGTTATGGAGGATACTTCCCTAAGTCCTACTAGTAACTCCTAGTATGGAAACCCTACATTCTACTATATCGGTACATAGGATCCTTTGGGAAACCCTAACCCTCTAAGCCCTAGAGCCCACAAACCCTAAGGCTCCTCAACGTCCTACACCCTATAGTTAAGTCCTAAACCACAAACCTGAAACCCTACCCTACTTGTCGGGTATCATGGGGAACTAAAGGTTATATAACCTGTTTGGTTATATGGGGATTATATAGGGACTATACTACCCCATAAAGGTTAAAAGTTACCTACTCGACTACTAGGCTAAACCCTAAACCCTAAACCACAACCCCCATCTCCTCAAAGCCTTGCCCTCACCCCCAAGAACCTGCCTGTTTTGACTTCCTCATTACGCCTCCATCATATAAGTCCTGAAAAGCGTAGGAGATTCAGGGCTTAAGGTTAATCGTTGAACCCTTGGAGACTCCAATATCCATTAAGAATACAATTGAGGAATATACCTTTAAATCATATTAGGGATCCTACTATTATATTATCTTTCCGTAATTAAGGGATATTGGAGTCTCCAAGAGCATACAAGACGACGGAGGTGAGTCTCTGAGGCTGAAGAGACATGGAACCCTTGAGCCTGCCCTTCATGGGGCTTGATAGGGTTTAGAATCCAGGGATTCCTGAAAAGGGTGAAGGGTATCTATACGCGCATTCGGGGATTGCAGCGGTTTGGGGAAGTAGTATCTGGGGTAGTTGTCAAAATTAGGGTCCCTTTCTGGATACCCTAAATATTCGGTGCCGTACTATATTAGGGACCCAAAAAGGGACCATAATTTTGACAACCACCCATATAGTCCTTTCGGAACCGCAAGTGGAAGCTACAAGGCCTAAATCCCTAAACTTACTCCAGGGGTCTGCGAATTATGTGGGCAGGCCTTGTGGTTATCTGCCATAACTGGCTGTAGTTGCTTATGTTTGGGGTTTAGGATTTAGGGTTTGGGTCTTCTTAGGGTGCAGGGTTAAGCCTTCTCCCTAAAACACTAAACCCTAAACCCCGGGGTTGGCATGTTGTGGCTTGGGCCGCAGGCTTGGCACTCGAAGCTCGATCCTGACCTCTGGTTTCACCGTGAGGGTTTCGGTTTTGGGGTTCCGGGGTCTGAGGAGTTCCCCTGACAACACGAGCCTGGGTACTTAAAGGGTCATGGGACTTAGTAACTAGGGTTATAAACAAGGTAACTATACTTATAATTACTTATAACCCCAATTAGGGGACTTATAGCCTTACTTACTAAGTCCCCTGATCCTCCAAGTAGCCTAAATCCCAACCTCAACCTCAAGTCTACACCCTGACCTTAGCCCGTCCGGCTCAGCATGCTGGACTTTCTTGGAGCTCTTTGACATAGGCTGGGACACCAGAATGATGCAGGGTTTAGGGCTTTGGAGTCGGTGGTAAAGCTTCAGGGCTGAGGGTTAGAATGGGGTTTTGGAGCCCAATATACTATAACAACAAAAAGGAACCCCCCAAAATAGCATAGGTAACTATTCAGGCCCCCTTTTTTAAGGCTTCAGGGTAGAAGAAGGGGTCAAGGGCGTGAGGCTCTCAAGGTTGACTTTTGACTTCTTAGGCAGTTTAGGCTTTAGCGGTTCGGGGGTCAGGGCTTAGGCTTTCAATTTAGGCTTGAGGAGATGAACCGGGTTTAGTATCCCTAAACCCTTACTTCAGGTTCATGGCTCTGGGTTTGGGGTTCAGCACCCCGCAGCCCCGGTTGCGGGGCCTTTTCACAAGCTCCGATGGCCGCACCGAAGGAGACGACGGTGGGCTCCAGAGCGGTCGAGCTGCAAAGGTGTTGTAGGACGTGCCTCAGTTCTCCAAGTTAGGGACCCTAAACCCTAAACTCTAAATCAGGGCTTAGGGATATCAGGCTGCAGATAATACGTTGAAAAATTTCGCGACAACTGCAACGACGACAATGGTGGGTTTAGCACCCAAGCTGGGCTCTCTGGCTCAGCTCGTCTTTACAGAGCTTCCTCAGACACCTGTTTAAGGGATCCAGCAATCAACAGCCTACCTACCAGTATATGAGTTAAGCTAGAGCAGTTTGGGCTCGTTTCAAGGAATCCAGGCTCTGGATTTTTCGACCAGTCAAGAAGCAGAGCCATCTGCCATTCCCCTGCGCATCTGCACGCGGTGATCAAAGCATTCAGGGTGATGGCATCCGGCGAGACGCGAATGACCTGGATGGTGCATGCAACCGTTCATGACATACCAAGCTAGTAAGCCGACCGCACTGATCTGTATAGTCGTCATTCCTGTAGGAGACGAAGATCCACAAGCGAGGTCAAACAAACAGCTGGTTCTAACGAGCCGAATGGCTCTGATCCCCAGGCTCAATGCACCTATCTCTTTTCTACTTCGGCCATGAGGCTATTATAATGTAAGAATCCGTTGAAGGCATAACTCTGTTACCTAGGCTCGGCTGGCCCTTCATGGCCTTTGAGCAATATTCGAAAATTAAGATCCACTTCGGCTCAATCAGGGAAAAACATGTCCCAAAGGCCGACCAAGTTCATATACGGGGACATGGAAACCCCCTGGCGTTGGTCCTTCTGCTTATATGCCGCCGGGATCCGAATAGAGCCAACAGTTCAAAGTAGTAACAGGTTTAAGGTTCAGGGTTTAAGGTCTAAGAGTCTAAGGTAAAAGCCAGAAAGTTGGAATATGGTTTCATGGTAGGATACCCTATAATTTACCATAGAAGGGTTAGGATAATGATATTCCAACTTTCTGGCTTCTACTGTAAGGTCTAAGAGTCTTAGGCTTTTTAAGGTTTAAGATTTCGGGTTTAGGAAGTGTAGAGCTTTAGGGCCTTGTCAAGGACGAGCCTAAACCCTACTCCCGAATCCCCTACCCCCAATTTCGAAACCCTCAGCCCTGAAGCCTAAACCCTAAACCCCTAGACCCTAAACCCTAAACCCCTAAACCCTAAACCCTTAAACCATATATACCCTACCTAGAGCCGGCCGGTCCCACCTTTTTAGGTCCCCTCGGGTTTCTTGTGCCGAATCCAGGTCATTTGTTCAAACAAGGGTCGAATGGAAAAACTAAGAGGGTTGTTCGTTCCATAAGCCGAAGTGAACTGCCTCGCTGAAACAAAACTTCTCACAGAATCTTCCCTTAACCCTAAAACCCTGAGAGCACAGTACTTCAGCATCGGGAAGCTGTCGTCTCATGGCATAGAGCCCAAGCCCTTTGCCAGTGGCCTCGTCGGAAATTTCAAAGCTAGGGGCAGTTTCTTGTTGAGGGTTGAGTTTCGGGCACAAGATTTCGAAGACTAGGTGAAACAGTGCCTCTTTGCTTCTAGATGGTTTCCTTTAGCCCAAAAATGTCCCTCCTGTGCCGGAGACTGCATGGGTACGCTATCAAGACAGAAGACATCTCTTGGTACTGCGGGATACTTGAAGTTCTTGCTGGAAGGAAGGCATGTCACAGAAAAGCCGGGAGGTTTTAGCCGCTGTGCCAAACGCGGCTTTGGCAGCATGGGGTTTAGGGCTTCGAGTTTAGGAGTTTCTGGCTTCGGGGTTTAGGGTTTAGGGGAGCACCAGAAAGAAGAGCCATCATTGGGTCCTATGTTAGTACCCTTATAGATCCCTTACAGTAGAAGATCTTATCGTAACCCCTTTAAAGTAAATTATAGGGGATCCTACCATTCATCCATATTCCAACTTTCTGGAGTTCCCTTTAAGCCGAAGTAGACCCTAAACCCTAAACCCTATAGATCCCTTTAAGGAACCCCTTATAGATCCCTCTATACCCTAAACCCTAAACCCTATAGATCCCTTTATAGTAGCCCTTAAAGGCCCCTTTAAAGCCCTGGAGCCCTCCAGGGGTTGGTCTTGGGCCTAGTTGCGCGGGAAAGTGGGGGCTAGGAGTCTCCTGGTTTGCACCGTAAATCAAAGGGGAAAAGGAGGGACCCTTAATGAGGACCCTTAAGGGTTCCTATAAGGGATCTTTAGGGTTCCTTTAAGGGGTCCTTAGGGGTTTAGGGTTTAGGGTTCCTTTAATCAAAGGGGAAAAGGAGGGACCCTTAATGGGGACCCCTACCCAAAAATGGGCTATAGAATGGGTATACAATGGCTGTATTAAGGGTATATACCTAAGGGGTCCTTATTCAGGGTCCCTCCTTTTACCCTTGGAGTAAAGTCTTGAGATTCCGGGTCCTGGAGGAAGCTTAGACGTGACGTCAAGATTCCGAAAAGCCAGCTCTTAACAGACTATGGAAGCCGAAGCTTATTGACCCTAAACCCTATAGACCCTGAGCCTCTAAAACCCCAAACCTATAGACCCTATAAGCCCTAGACCCTCTAAACCTTGCATAGACCAACCGCAAATAGCCTTTAAGTGCTTCTCTTTTGTTGCTAGAAGCATTCGGCGCCCCCCCCCCCCGACTGACTGCTTCATGTGTATCAGCACCCTCCGAAGAAGCTCTATCGGCCAAACCTAACCGTCGCCCTAAGCCCGAAACCCTAAACCCCAAGCCGTAAGCCCAAACCCGAAAACCCATACCCTAAGGGACCTTAACAATTAGAATAGGGTTTTGGGGTAAGTTCTGAAGCCCCTATAGTAAATCCTGCACCTCTTATAGCCTTGATCTCCTTCAAGTGCTAGAAAGGAATGGGCCATGAAAATTCGAACAGGGTTTCGGTGTACAGTACACTATGGCCAGGGTGTATCGTACTATAGTCCGTGTAGTATGTCATACCAAAATCGGCGAATACTATACGATATTGAAATAAGGAACTATAAGGAGATACTAATTATTCTTTGTGTTCCGACCCCGATATTCAGCTAAACCCCAAACCCTGAAACCGAAACCGTAAAGACCCTTTATTCCGAACTTCGCCGGCCTTCCACCGCAGTGATGGCGGTGTTGTAGCTCCGCAGATTCGGTTCTAAGCCGGCTGCCCGGGAATCATCCAACAGGAGCCTGATCTGTGAGTTTAGGGCTTGGGGTTTCAAGTTTAGGGTCTGCGGGGGTTCATGGCAGTTTATAATTTCGGCCGTATATTTAGGGTCTAGTGGTGAAGGGGTTCTCTGCGTCTCTTAGCACCTAAACCCTAAACCCTCAGCCCGAAACCCTAAAGCCTACCGCTAAACCCTAAACCCTCTAAACCCTGGGGTGGCTCAGAAACTTCGGGCTACAGGGTTGAGCTTCACTTCTACGCCTAGAGACTCCATATCCCCTTGGGCTTAATATAGGGCTTAGAGTTTTAGAGTATTAGACCTCTGGGGTTTTAGGGTTTTAGGAATCTTACCGAATATGTACAGGACCTCATAGAACGAGTTTGAAGTGCTTGATTGAAGTATCTGTGGAGATTCAGCCACTGGACCTTCATGATTTGAACCAAGGCTTTGGGTAAATGTAGCATAGGGACCCTTAATCATATTTAAGGAAGTATATTCCCCTAACCCCCCTCCATCCCCCTCCCCCTACCCCCTAAGGGTCCCTATATGGGTATTTGTAGCATCATGAAAGTAAGAGAACCCACCGAGTAGTCTTGGTAACTACTTAAGCTTCTACCTTTAAACCCTGAACTCCATAATGCTACCCGAAAACTCGTATTCAATAAATGAACCTCATATCCTGAACGTTCTTTTGGCTTTCGGGCTTAGGGCTTGGGGCTATGTGGTGTTGTTTTGCAGCCCCCGCCCGACAAGAGCAAAAAAAAATTGGCTTCCAAGCCGTAGAAACAGTGCTCGCTGCCATTCCTCTACTCGGCCGCAGGCGTCGATGGCCGAATTGTACGACACGATGTCCGGGATAAGATGTCGTGATGCGATGTGCTGGAACCTCGGTTTCAGGCAATTCTCCGAAAATTTAGGATAGTATCCTTTGTGAGGTCGATCCTACTTCGCAGTCTACAATAGGTGGCTTTTGTCCTTGCAGAGGAATCATTGCATACTGAGTCCCCTTGGAGCCTTGGCGAACCTACAGCACAACTTATAGTTGCCTGGGTCCTAGATTACCCTAGATTACAGCTGGCCTACAGGCACAGCTATGCTTCGGTTGTAACTACCCCGAATTCCAAACAGTCTGCGGCATGTGCTCGTATTAGGCACACATAGGACAATACTATAAGCATCATCAAAAGACATAAGTGCATACTGCATACATAGCTGCAGCTTGAGTTTACCCCTGGTTCTACAATAGACTTATAGAAATTTAGAGGGACGCCCAAACAAAAAGTCCTAAACAATCAAGGAAACCCTGAGGTTTTGGCGAAGGGTATGCAGAGGGCCACCTCCTGGCTCTCTAACAAAAAGCCCTTAAACGCCTAAGTCCTGAATCCTGCACCCTAAACCCTCAAATCCAAACCTAAAAACCCTAAACCTGCACCGAAAAACATAAACCCCCAAACCACGAACCCCCTAAGCCCTAGAGCCCAAAAGGAGCCCGGGAGCAGGTCGAGGGCCACCTCCCAGAGAAGTCGCTTCCCTGCGGCGCTGATGAGGGCGTTGTGCGCAAGGCAGGAGCTGCAAGCCGCCTCACGTGGCAATTTTTTGAGGGTTTTGTTGAAGGTTTAGGATTTAGGGTTTAAGGTTGCGGTATAAGTTAATAGAGTTTATACCACTTGTTTAGGGTTCAGGTCCGAAGTTTTGACCGGGTTTTGTGTTTTGCTTTGGGGTTTAGGGTTTAGGGCTTCGGGTTTCGGGTTTAGGGCTTAGGGCTTAGGGTTAAGGGGGTACCAGGGCTCCTGTTGGTATAGGGGGGTTAAGAATTAGAATAGGGCTTTGAGGTATGTTACGGTATACTTACAATACGGAACCCCAAAATCGTAGGGTTATGTGTTTAAGCCCATATATCAACCGGTTCCTTGTTGACAGTTCCCTTGTGCAGCTCCGCTGTAAGGATTTTCTTTTCAGAGTTACTCATGACGGCTCCGCTTAAGAGTTCCACCGGCTCCCGGAACAGGACCGGAGGGGCGTAAGGGTTGAGCGTTAATGATGTAGGCTTAGGGGGGAACTTTGGCGGTCTAGGGCAGCAGCACCAATTACAAGCAAAATGCGCGAGCCCTAACCCTGCAAACGTCTGCAAAACAAGATCTTGTACTGCTAATGTCCTAAACCAGCCAGACCTAAATCTCGCAAGCCCTTAACCCCCAAGCCCTAAGCCCATAATGTAAACCCCGAAGGCCTTATAAACTCAAGCCGTAATTACACTTGAAACCCAATCTGCACCTCCTCCGTCTGCAGAAGGCCCAGCGCCTCTTGCCACTCCAGTGCCTGCTGCAGAGACGCCCGAATTCGTGACTGAAGAAAATGTCCGCACATCAGAAAAAGAACCCCAACCCTGTTCCCAACACCCCAGGAGCTCTCCCTAGTTTCGTCAAACATCCAATACAGATTCGAGTGTTTGCCGGGCATACAAGCTTTACGCAGACCGCATACTACTGACTACTGTGTGTAGAAAGATGTTCGATCCAGACTGGTGCCGTAGGCCAAAAGATTAGCAAAGCAGGGCACTTCAGAGTTCAGTGATTCAAGTTTAGGAGGTTTCCAAATACCTCCTTCGTGCTATGGGCGCCGTTTTCGCCATGACTCAGGCTGAACAAGGAAACCACCAGAAGAAGGTCCGGGAAATAAGTCAAGTAGTCACCACAAACCCCAAACCCGAAATCAACCCTGGCTCCGAACTCAACCGTGGCTCAGCTAAAAAAACATCGTGCAAGAAAGGCGAAGGCAACAAACGCAGCCGTTGATTGCCCGATTCCAGACACTGAACTTAAAGACATCTACTGGAAGTGCAATTTCCTGCTCTTCGAAAACCGTATCCGCACTTTCTAGGGCGTAGGGTTCAGGGCTATCGCTGTTGTCTACTGAAACCACAGACCGCAGAACCATACTGCACAGATTCTTGGATAAGCTCGATCCTGAAAGGGGGCCTCCCTAAACCTCAAACTCTACTATGCTCACCTTTGGTTAGTAGGGAATGGAAGAATGGTAGTAATAGTAGTTATCATTGTACCCCATTCCCAAAGGTAAGCATGAACCCCCTGCGCAACCTTAACCCTCGGTTTGCGTCTTCAAGCTCTCCGGCACATCGCACTGCCCAGACTTGCTCTCACCAAAACATACGAGTCGGCCATCCGCAGTCACAGCACAGGTGTGGTCGTAGCCAGCCGAGACGCTCAAGACAGGTCCCAAATCCTGGGTCAACGTTCGGGAGGGAAGAAACATGAGAGTGTTATGGGCTTGCTTTTGAAAAACCTTAGGCGACTCACACCACAAATAGAAAACAATCGTGAAGCTGGACCAAGCGTCTGCTGGTACCTTACACTCCCCGCGCCTGTTCTGTCCGAAACAGACGAGCTGACCATCTGCAAGCACGACACAGGTATGGCGTGCGCCAGTTGAGACTGCCACAGCGGGTCCCAAAGCTGCTGGCACATCGCGCTGACGACGTGATCTGTCTCCAAAGCAAACGAGCTGACCATCACTCCTGACAGCATGGGTATCTCTATACGCCGCTGATACTGCCAGAACTGGACCCAACTTTGCTGGCACACTGCACTGCTTAAGCCAATTGCTGCCGAAGCAGACCAGCTGACCATCTGCCTGCACAGCACAGGCATGGTTAAAGCCTGTTGACACTGCCAAAACAGGACCCAAATCTGCTGGCACATCGCACTGTTTATTCGGGTTGTGCCCAAAGCATACAAGCTGACCGTCTGCTTGTACTGCGCAGGTGTGTCCGTAGCTCGCCGAGACCGCTACGACTCGTCCTAAGTCACCTGGCACAGCACACTGGCTGAGAAAGTTGCCCCCAAAGCAAACGAGTTGACCATCTGCTCGCACCTCGGATGTTCATAGACACCAAATTAAAATGTAATTCTTATTCCTTCTTACTTAGGGTTTAAGTTTAGGGTTTAGGGCAATTGTGTTTAAAGTTTATTAAGAATATACGACAACACAAAGTCAGTGCAGCTGTCCAGATTGAGCTAGGTGCTGCACAGGTGTGCTTATAGCCTGCAGAGGCTGTCAACACTGGTCCCAAGTCCGCTGGCACGTCGCACTGCCAAAGTAGCTGTCTCCGAAGCAGACGAGCTGGCCATCTGCGTGTACTGCACAGGTATGCGCCTGGCCCGCCGTGACTGACAGAACACCTCCAAAATCGGTTGGCTCGGTAGCACAATTGCGACAAAGGCTGTTTGAAGATGGCAACTTCCCCGAGCTTAGGGAGAACCTGAAAGAATGACTCCTTCCATCCCTGCTGCCGGACAGGCACCCCATGCACTGACGCCTGGGCAGTACAACATGTGCTTGCCCAAAGATCGGAACACGCTGACAAACAGGTCGGAGTGGATGAACCGACTGCGATGCTGCTTTCGATGCCCAGGAAAGCATTTCAAGCTTGTTGGCCCTTTGAGCCGTGGCTGATATGAAACGCAACTTGGTCTCATGAGGGGAAGTTGGAACCGAATGACGAACGTCTAGCGCTAGTGGCCCAGTTCTGGGGCTATTTGCCAATATTTGGTCCTTTGCCAGCCTTTGCAACGAGAGTGTGGCAGCACACCATGCCATATACTTACTAGACCCCCAACTACCCTCAAAAAAACTTAAATACACACTATTAAGAACCATAAGTGCTCTATTGAACGGTACCTGCGGGGTTTCGGGTAGGTGGTTGATCTTCTTAAGCTAGGCGGGCCCCACCTTCTCACCCCATTTCCGGAGCCCCGAAGTCTTAAAACCTAAGTCCTAAGCTCGAATCCTATCTCAACCCTGAACCCTTTAGCGGAAGCCCTTTGCCTTGAACCCGAAACCCTCAACCGAAACCCGAAATCAAAGGGGACAAGGAGGGCCCCTTAATGGGGACCCTTAAGGGTTCCTATAAGGGGTCTTTAGGGTTCCTTTAAGGGGTCCTTAGGGGTTTAGGGTTCCTTTAATCAAAGGGAAAAAGGAGGGACACCTAATGGGGACCCCTACCCTATAATGGGCCATATAATGGGTATATATAATAGCTATATTAAGGGTATATACCTAGGAGTCCTTATTAAGGGTCCCTCCTTTTACCCTTGGACGAAACCCAAGCCCCTAAACCGAAACCCTAAACCCCTAAACCCAAAACCCGAGAGGCCTTGCATAAAGCGAGGATGGACCGCACGCCCGCCGCAGCTGATGGAGCGACCGTTGCCTCGCGCATCCGCCGACGACAGAACGAAGCTTCCTGGGATGAGGGCATCGGGGGTTTAAGGTTTAGGGTTTGAGGGGTTTAGGGGGTTTAAGGGTTTCAGGTGGTTTAGGGGTTTAAGGGTATTGAGGGTTTAGGGGTTTAAGGTCTAGGGGTTCAAAGGGCTTTATAAGGGTTCCTTTAGGAGTTTAGGGTTTAGGGTTCCGTTAAAGGGATCCGTAAGGGCTCTTCGGGTTTACCCATAGGCTCCAGAGTAGATTCTTGTTGGGCATTACCGTATAGGATCCTACAAATATGAACCACCAGAAGGAACTACAATGGAGCCCATGGGTTAAGGTCTGGGGGTGGATGTGCATCTTTCGCAGGGCTCTGGGAGCCTTTGTGTTGAAAGGCTTCGAGGGTTTTTTACCTCGTTAGGGTTCAGGGTTTAGGTTGAGCCAACGTCCGGAATTATTGGGCTCCCTTGGACCCTTTGGGTGAAGCCCCTGAATTCTGAATGCTTATGCCACCTCCCGGTCAGAATCAACTCCAACTCTTGCGTTCCAAACACTGGCACTGTGCATCCTGCATTGCCAGCCCTGCAAGGAAGAGGGGAGATAGCTGGGTTTAGGGTTTAGGGTTTACGGTTTAAGAGACTTTACACTTCAGAATTGTTTTTTGGGGGTTGGGGATGAGGTAGGATTCCACATGTCGCGTTTGAGGGCTTATGGGCGGGCTCCTTAAGTTGCTTGTTTGTCTGTGTGCGCGTTGTCTGTCTGTGCGTGTGCTTGTGTGGGTGGGAGTCTTTCGCTGCGTTCTTAAAATGGTGGTTTACAAGTGGTTTCCGAAAGCCAGTTAAGCCTGCTAAGGTCTGTGCCCAGGCACGCGCATGACTTCGCAAACGCACAATCCGAGAAAACACTATAATACAAGATGATTATGATTATGACTGGTGTAACTTTCCTGCTAGTAGTAGCCCCTGGGATTTGCGATTCGAATCGAACACAACTTACCTCCCTAAGTCGGTTTCCTTGCCTGGCAATCGAGGCCGTCCAGCCCGCAGCGCACCGTCATGGCCAAGGCTTACGATGACAAGAACCTCCTACCAGGAGAAAACCCTAAACCCTGGACTACTAGACCATCCTAAACGCAAACCCTTAACAACCCTAAATCATTTGGCTACGGATGCCTGTGGGGTGGGTGTTGCCAGGCGCGGACTCTAAACCCTAAACTCAAGACTGCGCAGTAGCTGCCAGAAGCTTTGAGCACTAGCACCCTCCAAGTGCTCGAAGCTCAACTTGTACTGGGCTTTTAAGTAACCAAGGAGAAAAAAAGTCGAAACTTTTATTTCATAATGGTTCCTTTAAGGAAAAATGTATTAAAGTATAGTACTCCAAAGCCCAGTGTAGGGCTTAGCGAGTTTAGGGTTCCCTGACCCTACACCCTAAACCTTGGGTTGTAGGATGATGGAGTCTCTAATCCACATAAAAATCCCCAAAGACCGGGACCCTTAGTTTCAAAAACTTAGCAGATTTGAAACCCAGATCTCCCCAGTCAAGACTCGGAAACCTATTCAAACGACGAAAACAGACAGGAATATGATAACTCTGATCAAGCACGCTTGCAAATATGCTTGCCAGACCACCTCAACAAAGCCTTTAAATTGCAACCAGTACCTTACACCCCGAATTCTAAGCCCACTACGCATCCAAAACCCGACCACTTGCAGGGTACAAGGTTGTTAGGGTTCATGGTTTGGGGTTGAGGTACCATCGGGAGTTTAACGGGGTTCTAGGATGCGATAAGGGTTCGAAAGCCTGTTGTAGGGCTTTGCCGGGCTTGTATAATGTGAGGGTCGGGCCTCAGTGTGACGATCCAGGCCGGATGAACCTCAAACCTCATGCCTCAAATGCCCCTGAACCTTAAATCCTAAGCCCCTTAAACCCCTAAATCCCTAAACCCCCAAACCCTAAATCCTAAACCACAAAACCCTAAACTCTGCACCCAGGAGTTTCTCTTTGAGCTCGCCGACTTCCTATCTCATACCTTCTGGGCCCAAGTGAGTTTAGGGCTCAAGCGTTTGGGGTTAAGGGTTCAGGGTTTAGGGTTTAGGGGTTTAGGATGTAGGGTTTAGGCCTATGTGAATACTTCGGTGGGGTCTACATGGCATTCCTCAAGCTTCTGAACCTTATAAACCTTAAGTCCCACTAGCGCAGCCAGTTCTTGGTTCAGGGCTTGCGGCGAAGTTTTCTTGTTTACTTGGGCTTCCGCCCTTAACGAAGGTTGAAGGCTGAGGGCACATCAGCTGGGACCGCTGCCCACGCGGATTCATGCCAACCACCGTCTGCGGGATGTTGGGTTGGGGTTTGGGTTTAAAGCAAAAGCCAGAAAGTTGGAATATGATTATCCTAAACCCTTTGGGGTAAATTATGAGGTATCCTACCCTGAAACCATATTCCAACTTTCGGCAGTTCCCTTTAAGGTTTGCTGCTGTTCGATTGCTTGAACTTGAGCTGCAAGGAACAGAAGTCATACAGCAGAAGCCGACAAGTTGGAAACTCGATAGCCGCAATCCTTAAGAGCAAAGTATAGGGAATCCCAGCACGATTTGTCCTTAATTCAGTCTCCAACTTTTTGGAGTTTACAATATAGAGCCGGGACATGTGCGGAAGGAATTGTGCTGGGTCGAGGGATCGCGTTCCAGCTTCCCTGCTTATACCAGACAGTGCAGGAGTGAGGATGTTGAGGAGTTTAGGATTCCATAAAGTGGACAGTTCCCAGAGACTCCAATATCCCTTAATTAAGGAATATTCCTTAAATCATACTAGGGATCCTACTATAATTTAAGGAATATTCCTTAATTAAGGGATATTGGAGTCTCTGGGTTGGGGTGCTGTAGAGGAGAGCAAATGGCTCGACGAGGAGATTTTGAGCTCCCGGAATCTCAAACCCGAAAACCTAAACCTTGGCTGGTGTAGACAACGCATTATCCTGAAAGCCAACCATCACCCCAAGAGTCCGAGTGGTCCTTCTACATGTTAAAAATTTGGGCACGACCCAAACTATTACAAATTATCCTCAGTAGAGATCTGTGGGACGAAAACACAAGGCTGCACGAGCTTCCCGAACTCACCTTTGGTTAGTAGGGAATGGAAGAATGGTAGTAATAGTTGCTATAATTGTACCCCATTCCTCCATTCCCTACTAACCAAAGGTAAGTTATAGGATTATTAAGGCCCCTAATATTATAGTACCCTTGTAGATCCCTTATAGACCCCTTATAGCTCGCAATGAGACCAACCTCGGGGCGAATGGCAGATGCCTGCGCTGGGGCTTCGGGAGTGGGGGGACTCAGGCTTCCCAGGGCCGGGTTAATGTAGGGGCCCTAATAATTAGAGTAGGGTCTTGGGGCCCATTATACTATAATTATCATAAGAACACCGCCCCCCTCAAAAAAAAAAAACATAATAATAATAACAATAATAGTTTATAGGTATAACTATCTGTATATATATATATATATATATAGAACTCGATCTACCGGTTTTGCATAAGGGGGAACGAGCTACTCTTACTCAAGGGCTGATAGGTCCGGGATGAACGACTTCGGGCCAATCACTGTGATGGTGTTCCGGATGGGATCAACCAATCCCTGCAATGTAGGATTTAGGACCCGAGGTTCCAAGATGCACCCATTTGGGCGTTTGCGCAAATTAGGCGTACCTTACTTTTGGGGTCCTCATATTGCATGAGGATCATACTAATTTAGGGTAAGTATTTTGGGGTCCCCTATTTCGGACACCCCCATTTTGCAGCTCTTTTCCTGTGCCGCATCTTTGGACAGCAGACAGGCCTCTGGCCTCTGGAACGCAGCGGTGCCTGCAACTTTCGAAGCCTGTCATATGATGCCCTTGGGTTCTGCAGGATATTGTATTAGTATGCAGAGATCTGGGCGCTTCATGTCTCGAGCTCTCTGCGGCTACTACACTATCACTCGTCGCCCGAAGGCCAAACCCTAACCCAACACCCTAAGCCCAGCAACCCATGCCCTCAACTCTCATGTAGGAACCTGAATATGAAACCTTGGGCCTTTATAGGGTTCCTTCTATGAATCCTACTATCTTGGGGTTAGAGGGCGAGGGTTTCTTAATCAGCTTCCTATATTTCCTATGATAGCCTTTACTTTGGGGCCTAAATTCTCAACCATCCCAACTTCCCAGGCACATGCACTCACCATGCCCCGGCAAACTGCCTGGGTGTGTCGACCATCTTCCGCGCAAGCTCCAGCGTCAGCAACAGGATCTCTAACACAATCCTGTGCTTAGAGAGCCCATCTACCTAGTACATACACATCGCCCCTAAAGCACACATGTAAGGAACCCGGTCAAGGTCTGAGTATATACGATCGCGCTATGTGTTACGACCGAAATTTCTAGGTCTTGAAGGCAAAAGACATGGCGCATCGCATCTGAAGTACAGTTAGTAGGGACATTCCAGCCCAACATATGATACAAGGAACTGTTGGACACGTGGCCACAAGTTCCGGCCGACTCTGGGTAGCATGAGGGGATAACCTGTGTTTGTTTACGGTTTAAGGTTCAAGGCTTTAAGGTTTTGGGGTTCCAGGGTTCAAGGCTCCATCTTCATGTCAACGTGAAGATCCGGTCCAACCTCGCCTGAAATCCACAGCATCCCGAAAACAGTAGTGGATTTGAGTTAGGTACAGAAACCAGGTCCATAATCCGTCGGTGAAGCCGGAGCAAAAACCATCGCAAGCCCCCTTTGGGGAACTGCGCGGCGCAAAGTAGCTTGAACGCTCGGCTGCCGTGACAGCGAAGGAGTATCGTGGCATGAGACTATACTGTGACTCCAATCCTATGTTGTTCTCTGCGAAACCCTAAACTCTAAACCCTAAACCCGTGTACGGGATACTGGCACTTGAATGTCCAAAGCCGCGGGGTCTGGAGGTTCAAAGTCGCTGACTCTAACCTAAGAGTGATTTTGGCTGGGGCATCGGTTGTAGAAATCTCGAATTCTGTTCAGTTCGGGCCAGGGCTTAAGCAATACTGACAATCCGCTGGCCATGTATCCCAAGTGTACAACTGCCTCATGATCATTTCCAAACAGTTGGGAACTTACATGACGCCACACTATCTAAACCCGCGTACCGAAAACTCTGTTGTCCTGTGCATCCTTAACACCCTACCTAGAGGGTCATACTCTACCTTTTTTTTGGGTACCTAGTTTTATGGTTAGGTTCTTTTATATAGAAAAGTAGTACTTTAAAAAAAAGGGGGTAGGGTATGACCCTATAGGTAGTAAACACCCCTGCAGGCCCTATAAACCCCCGTATAAACCTCCTCTGAACCCTAAAAAATCCCTCATGGAACCCTTATACTTTAACTGACAAGCCCTATAAACCCCTCTGTAAACCCCATAAACCCCTCATGAGACCGTCAACCCTACCCTAAACCCTAAATCCCTCATGCCCAAAGTGTCCTATGTACTGTTATGGGGAAGACTTCCCCAAATCATAATAGTAATTCCTAGTTTAGAAACCCTACATTCTACTATGTCGGTACTTTGGACCCTTTGGGATAGGACCCTTGCTATTCGATTCCGTTGGACTCGGCTCTTGACACTCCACCGATGAGACACGCCGGGCTAAGCTGTTTCTCAAACCTCTCGCTTGCTTGCTTCTTAGGGTTTAGGGGTTTGGGGTTTAGAGTTTTGAGGAGTTTCGGGTTTAGGGGATTTAGGGAATTTAGGGTTTAGGGGTTTAGGGTTCGCGTTTAAGATTTAGGGTTTAGGACTACCGGGACTCTTGTGTTGTAAAGGATGAGCAAACTCTTGAAATAGGATACCAATCGTAAAGAGCGAGGTTTATACCCACCAGGAGCTCTTCAGATAAGGGATCCGGGTAAAGCCCTCCAAAGCTGATCCACTCTTGTAATGAGAGACAAGATCTTCCACCCTACCTATAGTCTCCATTGTAGTTCCTTTTTGGGGTTACCTTATGGGATCCTTAATATATAATTGGTTATTAAACCAAAAAAAGAACTACAATGGAGACCATAGGTAATTACAAACTAACCCTAAACTCCAAACCCCGTAACCCGACACCCTACACTCCGCAACCATCCGAAACCCAAAACCCCGCTTCTCCATTGCCTATACGGACCGCGCACTCTCAAGACCCATCAGAATGAGCGCCCGAACTTCTATTCATAGGCCGGACAAACACGAAGGAACGACATCCCGCGCAGTGGGAAGCAATGGGAGCCCTGTTACGCTCTTGCAGAAACCGATGAACCTGCTGCATGAAGCTCTTGCAAGACAAGCGGAATCCCTTCTTTGGGAATTCGGTGGCTGATGATGGAAGTTCGGCAACGACTGCACTCAGAAATACACGTCGGGTGTGAGAATGTTAAGGCCGTTTTGAGGGTTCGAGAATCGCATGTAAGTGTGGGCCGAGATGCCTGAGCATTCCTGGGATTTGTGGTTGAGAATTTCCGAAAATAGGGAGCCGTAAAATAGTACCCTAAATAGTAGGGTCCTTTTTCTAAGGACCCCAAAATAAGGTACCCCTACTTTTCGGAAACCACCACTTGGGCACCCGTGGTTTAAGGAATCAGATGCAGTGTTCAACACTGTTGGCTAGGCCCGATACAGCCAAAAAGGTTTAGGGTTTAGGGTATCAACACCAGGATTCTTGTTCTAAGAGTCTCGATTTCTTCCTTCCCCGACACCCCAAACAATCATAGTTTGAAGTTTCAGAAGACTGCCAAGCAATAGGAGCCCAACAAAATGAAGGTTGGGGTTGGTAGAATCTGGAGCCGTAACCCTGAGTCCTTGAAATTTAAACCCTGGTGCCAAAGCTTATTTAGAAGCTTTGCCGAAAAAGGGCTTCAGGGTTTATAGGGTTTAGGGTTTAGGGTTTAGTTAGGGTTGAGGGATCCTGGGGTTCGGGGGTTTAGGGTCTATAGGAGTTTATGGTTTAGGGTTTTTATACGTCCCTGCACCCTACACCCTAAAGCCTAAGTCCGCAAGGGGAAGGGTTGCTCGGAGCGTCGCTTCAGAATCAGCCGCTCACGGGTCGCATTCGGTTTCAGCCTGGTAAGATGCAAAAGCACCTTTACCTACTGGCCTCAATAGCTAGAACAGGGTTTTGGTGCATAAAACCGGTGCATTTGTAAGTAGAAGTTTTGCTGACCATTACACTACAATTAGAGTAAGGAACCCCCAGAACAGTATAGGCACCCCATGTTACCCAACACCTTCTAGAACCCATATGAATATACCGGAAAAGCCCTTAAACCCTCAACACCAAGCCGCCCCCTGTCACAAAACAAAAACAACCTACTTGTCGGGTATCATGGGGAACTAAAGGTTAACCTTTTTGGTTATATGGGGATTATATAGGGACTATACTACCCAATAAAGGTTTAAGGTTACCTACTCGACTACTACGTTTTTATAGTAGCCCTTATAGTACGTAACCCCTATAGACCCCTTTAAAGGGAACCCTAAAAGGATCCTCTTCTAATCATTAAAGCTCCTTAAGAAGAGCTCATGAGGCTTTCGGGTTTTTATTGGGTTTAGGGACTTCCCTGTCGGTTTAGGGTTTAGGGTTTAGGGGTTTAGGGTTTAGGGTTTAGGGTTTAGGGTTTAGGGACAAAGACAACGAACAAAAGCGCACGAATCCGAGTTCGGGTCCTGTAGATCTGCCCCGGATCCTCGGCGGGCTGGGGTTGCACAGCTTAGAGGAGCCGTAATAATTAGAACAGAGTTCTGGGGCCAATTATACTATATACTTATAATAAGGAGCCCCCCAAAATGTGAAGGCTCCTATATTACGGTTTAACGCGTATGGTATTCAAGGGTTTTGTGCTGTTGGGGTGCCAGGGCCTTGAGTTGGGTGAATCATCTCTCGTTTTGGGTTTCGGGTCCTCAAGCTGTTTAGGGGCCTCGGGAAAAGGGCTTTTGGGGGTTTAGGGGTTTAGTCTTGTGGCTTTTAGGATTCAAGCGGTCATGTTGTTTAGGGTTTCTTGTGGCCCAGGGAGTTTTTGGAAATTAGGGTGTAGGGGCTTTCGGGGTTCAGGGTTTCCAAGGCCAGATTTTGCGGATTCTGTTGGCGATCTGCTGGGCTGTGTGTGTGTGTGTGTGTGTGTGAGAATTTAATTTAGGAGCCTTGATATTTGGAGTAGGGTTTTGGGGTATACAAGACTCAAATCATAATAAGAAACCGCAGAATAGTCGGGACTCGACAACCCGGAACCCCTACACCCGAAGGCTGAGCCCGGTGCCAGCACATCTTCCGCTCGTGGCTGGGAGTCGGGACGGCCTCGCAAGGGCGGAGATTCCTTTGATCACTCTACGTGTTTAGGGTTTAGGGTTTCGACGATGTAAGGGTTGTCTTGGGGCTTTTGTGAGGGCTTAGCGGGCTCCTCATGAAGATTGGAGAGAAAATGTCAGATGTCCAGTGTGGCTGTTTTGGATACTAATAAACACTAAAAGTGCTGTATTAGGTGGCGTGCATGGCTGACGAGGTGACGAAGACCAGCGTACGAGTCGTCCCAAACAAACTCCCATTTATCACACTCCTGTGGTGGAAAGATCTTCGATTCTGCGGCTTAGTTGAAGCTTGTGGCTTCTGAGGGTCTGTCCTTCTTTATCCAACCCCAGCGGGCTTTGGGTGTAGGGTTTCGGATTTGGGTGTGTTTACAATTTTTTCTGGGGCATCGAACACCTGGGCGTCGCTTCTCTACCTCGGGCCTTGAGTCCTTGGGCCTATAAATAGTCCCTACTAACTATGTATACATATATATATATACACACACATAGATTTTTTAGCGAAGATCAAAACGAAAAGTCACCAACCTTAGGTGACCTAACCCCGCCTGAGGGAAAGAGCTTTATGACCTTAGGGGGTTAACCTTCAGAGTCACAGCCTCGATTCCCATGGCAGTCGGCTCTGGCGATCCTGACATCGCGGGCGGGAGAGGAGGGTGGCGCTTGGGGTTAGCGGCTGAGGGTCTAGGGTTTAGGGTTTATAGGGCTTATAGGGCTTATAGGGTTTATAGGGTTTGTAGGGTTTATAGGGTTTATAGGGTTTATAGGGTTTATAGGGTTTATAGGGTTTATAGGGTTTATAGGGCTTAAGGTTAAGGTTTAGGGTTTAGGGGTTGGCGGTTTAGGGTGTAGAGGGTTGGGGCTTGGGGTTTTAGAGTCCGGTCGGACATTCGTCCAGCTCAAAGCATAATAAGGACTACAGTAAACCCCATAAAGTTGGAAACTGGATTAAGGCCAAATGGTACTGGGATTCCCTATACATTACTCTTGAGGGTTGAGGCTCTGAGGTTCCAACTTTCGGGCTTCTACTGTAGGCTACCACCTACGGGTTGCAAGTTGGGCTTCAGGGTTTGAGGCTTTAGGATGGCTTAGAAGATCCAGAAAACCACGTGCTTCGAGCTGCAAGAGGGGTTCAGGTTGTAAACGGTCTTTGCAATGTGGTTTTGAACCTTGTATTGAAGGAGTCGCAGTGCTCGATACACATCGGGGTTGGGGTTAAAGTCACCCCTAAACCCTAAACCCTAAACCAAAAACCTTCCATGCAGAATGGTAGGATACATGCCGACTGGGGATCAGAGGTTCAGACATATGCTACTATTTGCTTAAGAACCACCAAAAAATAAAAAATATATTCCTTATGGGGGTAATGTAGGGATTATGAATTTTTTTTATTTTTTGTGGGTTTCTTAAGCAAATAGTAGATATGTTGGATGACATGAGAGGCCCTAAACCCTGAACCCTTGGTTTGAGGGCTAAGGGAATCGGGGTGTATGACAATTTTGACCCCGTGTTAACTTGTGTTAACCGATAAACACTGGCAAACCCCACTAAGCCCCCCTCCCCCCCGCCCAGCTCTGAAGTTTTCAATTCCTACAACCGAATGCTCGACTCCTCCCAAAAAGCGCAAGCACCAGCAGGTTGGACATCCTACAAAAAATTGGAGCAGAACTCACCCCACCCCATCCCACTCCACCCCACCCCAAACACCACAACTCTTGAACGTCGAAGCGAGCTCCGGCAAACCTTAAACCCTAAACTCCCTAAACCCTAAAATCCTAAACCCCAAACCCTAAATCCTCAACCCGAACCCACATATCTGTCCTTTCCGAGAAGATCACCGGGCCACTGCGCTGCGGCCTTTGTCCCACTGCTTCGAGCTTGGGAATTTCGGGCTTGATGCAACACTAGGGCCGGAGTTTAGGGTTCAGTACCATATACTATATACTATACTATATGCTATATACTATACTGTGGTATAATATAGTAGGATACGTTAATATTTACTTCAGGTCTCCCGCCCCGGGGTCCTTCCGGCTCCGACTTGAGGCACAGTTTCTTCAATAGAGCCATGCAAGCTTGCAATCTTGCAACAGCAGCGCACAAGCAATTCCATCTCCACCGTGATTAACCAACTTGACTTTCTTCAACTGAGACGTCTTGAGACCATGTCTCTACTGTGGAACATCTTGAAGAAACAACCAGAAGTCCAATACTCCAAATCTAAAATCCGACAAACCAGCAGAAAATCCGAAGCCAAAGCGACTGAGGCAAGAGTCAAGGTGTAAACTGCTCGAAACCGCCAAACCAAGAAACCCTATCCCAAAGGCTGGAAGAACAAAACCCAATACAAGGGCCTTGATTTCGGGTATCATTAGACGCTGATTCCATCCACAACCCCTCAGGTTGGCCCTTTAAAGCATTCGTAAATAGGGTCCTATTAAGCCCAATAAGGGAAGATATTAAATATCCCAAAGGCCTACCTAGCCCTTAACCGTAGTGGCCCTCCTGGCGCCCAGGCGGGAGGAGTGGCAGCCGAACGTCGTCACGAGATGTGTAAGCTGACAGGGGCATTCAAGTCTTGCTTGCTGTATGTATAACTTCTGAATATATATATATATATATATATATATATATATGTGTGTGAGTGTATGTGTGTGTATATATATGTGTTTATATGTATCACTTCTTCATAAAAAAAGGAAGGACAGAGAGAGAGAGCGAGAGAGAGAGAGAGAGAAAGAAAGAGATAACGAACGAAAGAAAGACGGAGAGAACGAAAGAAAGAGAGAGAGAGAGAGAGAGACAGAGACAGAGAGAGACACAGAGAGAGAGAGAGAGAGAGATCGAGACAATGAACCCCCAAACTAAAGGTATGGGAGTTTCCGGGAGTCAAAGATTTTTGCATCTACGGAGTCTCTCTGCCCGAAAACCACCCAAGGTCTCACTCAGGCCCCTCAAAAAATCCGGATTCTAGATAGGGGAGTTTCCGAAAATAGTGGACCCTGCTATAGTTCCCTAAATAGTAGGATCCTTATTAGAAGGACCCCAAAGGTACCCCTAATTTCGGAAACTCCCATAGGCCTCCGAGTCCTCATGGTCGAGGACTCAAATGCTGACTCCCAGCCCTCGAAACGCTGCAACCTCTTCCAACCCGAAGCATCCAACAACGTACACCCAACCCTACACCCAAAACCCTAAACCCTAGTAGTACACCTCCAACTGCCCCAAAACCAGCTAGAACCTCAGGAAGGATCTCAACTTAACTACTAATCCAAAGCCCCCAAGCTGAAGCCCTGTACCTTACACCGTGTACACATACCCCTACGGTTGATGATACAAACCCTGCATTACCCATAATAAGAAGTATACCATATTTCCCAAAGTTTAGGGTCCTTAATAGGTAATGCAGGATTTATATCATCAACCGTAGTTTCACTTCATCTTATAAGCCCTCGACCCTAAAGCCTACGCTTGCGCACACGCCTGCGAATGGCGAGCCGTCCTTCCGACTTTTTCATGTCAGCAGCGGAGAAGTAGGGTACGCTTCAAGGATCAGGATCAGGGGACTTTGTGAGTATGGTTATAGGTAAGGCTATGTTTACAATAGTTAACTTCTTCGATCCACAACTGAGGTAATGCGTATATGTATGTATAGGTACATGTATGATATGTTTGGGCTCTCTGAGTCTTTCCCGGTGTCCTCAGATTCCACGAGGATCCGCTGCCGCGACGAGCGGAGGCCATCAAAGCGTCTGCGCGCAAAGAGCGGCCAACAGCCAGAACTTAAACCAACAACTTGAGTTTCCCCTAAGCCTGAACCCTACCCCATTTTTATTTGGGGTTCGGCGATCTCACCTTGGTGCTATTTGCAGTTCCACGCTTCGGAAAGACAAGAAATCACACAAACCCTGAATGAAACCCTATTCAGACCCTCATCGACATGCTGTACTTCCTAAGCCCTGAAAGAGGCCCTAAGCCCCCCTTAACCCTAAAATCCTAAAACCCTAAAAATTTAAACCCCTAAAACCCTAAACCCTAAAACCCTAAAATCCGAAACCCCTAAATGCCGAAAACCCTAAACCCTGAACGTCACTTTAAAGAGCACCTTGGCAACTTCCGCCGCAGCTCTGGCGCTGCTTCGGACCACCACGACAAGGCCTCACAAGAGGACCTACAGTACCCCCCAAGGTTCCCAAAAGGGCCCGTGCTGTAATATGCGGGCCTTAAAAAATTAGAATAAGGCTCCGAGGAAGGGCTATTTTAATGGATCTATATAGGGGTACTATGATGTAGGGGCCTTAGTAATTAGAATATGGGTTTTCGGTGGGTTCCTGATTACGTTTATAGTATAGCATACCCCAAACCAGAGTCTACGTATCCAGGCCGCTACATTAACTACTTCTAGGGTCCTATAAGCTATCGGGTTCGCGAGGGATTTATGAGGCTTCTATGGAGATTCTTTCCAGGATCCACAGGATCCAATAATCACATACTTCGGTTAAGGATAGAAACGTCAGTTAGCACTTGGTGACTGCAAAAAAAGTAGTTCTCAATATCTCTACATTAGGTTCCCTTTTCCGGCACCCACATGAAGGCGGCACCCTTATAAAAGGACCCTCAAAGGGACCCTAATTTAAACAACCTCCCATCAGTATCAGGTTTTCGGAATTTAGGGGCTGAGCGCCGGAGAAAGCTACGGTTTAGCGCTTTAGCGTCTCCGGGTTTATGGGTTTCGGAGTCCCGTGGTTAAGGCATACTTCTTAAATCGACGAAGGAGCCAGACATATCGTGAGGTGCAATCTGCGCATGTGCAAACTCCGCTTAGGGTTCGAAACGGTCAGGGCATCGAAATAGGTGGTTGTCAAAATTATGGTCCCTTTTTGGGTCCCTATTATAGCACGGCACCTGTTATTTCAGGGCACCCAAAAAGGAATTCTAATTTCGACAACTACCCAAATGGCTTGAGGTTGGGGGTTTAGGGATGGTCGGAGCCCCAAATTCCAACCCACAAGGCCCGACTCGAAGCTTCCTACAAAGCAACTCGTTGGAACCCCCATGGTTGATGATATAAATCCTGCATTACCTCAAGGACCCTAAACTATGGGAATTATGGTATATTCCTTATTATGGGTAAGGCAGAGTTCATATCATCAACCGTAGGACTATTTGGGAGTTTCCGAAAATTAGCGGTACCGTATTTTGGGGGTCCTTATAATCAGGATCCTACTATTTAGGGGCCCCCCATTTTCGGAAACTATCATTTAGACCTCTTGAAGTCCTCAAGGTCCTGCTAATCAAAGATGAGAGCCGTGAGTCCTGAAACCTAAAAAACCCCCTGTCACCTTGGTCTCCACCAGCACGCGATGCTTCCTTGGGCTTGGCAATGGGGAAGTGCAGGGTTCCAGGGGGCTGTGAAGCTTTAGGGGTTTGGGCGAAGTGTTGCTCACCTATAGTCTCCATTGTAGTTCCTCTTTTGGTTAACCAAGATTCTCTATTATCGGATCCTAACAATAAAACTGGTTAACCAAAAAAGGAACTACAATGGAGACTATAGGCGGATTCGAAAAAAACAGCTCCAAGAGAACTTGAGGATTCAAATGCCCTGGCCTCGATCCAGATGGAAGTCTCCGAAAAAATAGGGTACCTTACTTTGGGGTCCTTATAAGCCAGGGCCTTCCAAACGACCCCCCTGGGACGTACATATTCTAACCCCGCTAAAACCCTTGGAAGTGACCTCTTTATAGGCCCCTTATATAAGTAACATAATATGATACTTAAAGTAGCATAAATCGACATAATCCAGACTCTCTTGCAGAGATGGGGTGCCTTGTTAAGCAATATATATAGCATTAATTTGTATATGGGTCTAGAGGGCTTAGCTCAACGTCGCGCAACTTCGCCGACCTCGATCAGCAGGCTTGCCACGTCAGCATGAATCTAAACTCCTAAACCCTGATTAGCCCCGAACCCTGTAAAATGTAATATACATATAACCCCCAATAGCATGCACAAATCTCGTCTAGGCTTTTTTTGTCTGCATGCGTGCATGTCGGTGGCGTCTTCGCCTCGGCACAGGCACCGAGGAACCAGGAAAGGTTGTGATAGGCCTATATTAATTCTAAATCGGGTTAGATTAAGTCTAAGATCCGGGCTCAATTAAGGTATGCGTTTCTTGAGGGTTTGGAGGTTCAGGGCTTCGGGCTTATAGGGTTTAGGGGTTTTGGGGTACCGTTGTTAACGGATTGAATTCTTAAGCAGGCTTTATAGCTATTGTTGCCTTAAGGACTCTTAGCAACCTTTTTGGAACCTCGTACGTGCCGACGAACCGGCTTGAGTAATTAGGGCTTTGGGGTTTAGGGTTCAGGGGTTTAGGGATTCGGGGTACTCGGGTTTTAGCTGGCATAGGGTTGGGGTTAACTGTCGTTAACTCGGGTCTTCCAATAGATGGTTGGGGTTGAGTTTCGTTCTGGGTCTTCAGAACATTTTTGGTTTTGGAGCATGATCTGGATTCTTGGGTATGCATAGGGTTCCGTTTAGGATCGGGCTGGGATTGAGGATAAGCTAGGCAGCTAGATATATATAATTATAATTCCTATATAATATTATATCTATTGGGCACGCTGACCCTTGCCAAGCCCCTGGGCCCTGAACCCTGAATCCTGAATCCCGACACCATAGCGCCAGGGTACCCCCCATATTATATATATATATATATATCCTGAGCCAGCTTGGCCGAAATAATGTCTAAAGTCGTGGTAGCACTACCTAGTTTAAATTCGAGCCTAGGTCATCGGGTTTAGGTCTTGGGTTTAGGATCGCGGTTCTGGCACCCAGCGGATGGCTCGCTGCAACGGATGAACTGCATAGTGCGGCTGCGAGCTGTGCGTGCAAAGGGGCAACCCCAACGGATGAGGCCATGCTGCCCTACGAGGACGAGGCCCTGAAGGAGAACCGCCCAAGATTGCGCGGAGGAATGCCAGGATGACGAGCCGAATGACTACACCGCCGAAGTTAACGCGCCAGCCACCACAGATCGCTCCCTGAATTCTTCAGAAGAGCGTCGGGAGCTTCACTGGACGCGACAATCAAGCGGTGTTCCGACTCTCAGATCGGCACCCAGCGTCGAAGCACTGGAACTCCGGAATTCGGAGCGCCGACTTGGACATCCTCCGGCCGGCCAAGGGCACCACCTTGCCCGGCATTCGAGACTTGGCCGACCGACAATCGCCGGGCCAATGATTGGGGGGGGGGGGGTTGGGGGGTAGGATAGATGGAAGTAGGACTTGCTACGGTTTCAGTAGGACCCTAGGATCCACCCCGTTTTTCTTAAGCCCTAATCCCGATCGAAAGTTCGTTATTGGTGATTGTGGCGGGGGGAGGGCGGTAGGCTAGATAGATAATTCGATAGTCCGGGAGGGGACTATATCCGATAGGCTAGGGTTGGAGTAGGCCCCTAGGATCCACCCCATTTGCTTAAGCCCTAATCCCGATCGATCCTTACATAAGTTGGGGGTACCCATCGATGCACTTAATTGGGGTTGCTTAAGATTTAAGCCCTAGTCCCTAACCCATATATAATGCAATGCGGCATACCCTAGATCCTCGTGATCCCGACCCTAAACCCTTAATCCAACCCCAAACCTATGTCTTCAAAACCCGGGCCCGAGGCCTAACCCCAAACCCTTAACCCCCGAAACCAACCACTAACATTGGAAACCCTTAGAATCGTGAACCCAAAACCCTAAATCCGGAAACCAACCCGAAAACCGATCCCGACTGTAAGTCAATCGATTTCCTAAATCCTGAAACCCCCTATATATAGCTCCTCAACCCAAGTCTAAACCAGGCCTGTTTCCAAAAAATATAAGGCCCCACCCTGCACCCCTAATCCCGAAACCCCGACTTAAGGCCCCACCCTACACTCCGAATCCCGATCCCCACGGTAAACCTTAAGCTTGCCGCTATATATATATATATATATATATATATATATATATATATCGATCGATAGCCAAGATCCGACTTTTGCAGGCGCGGCTTGGCTCCGGTGGCGATGCGCGGCGTGGCCACATCGACCTCGTGGTCGAGGCCGCTTCAACCCATAACTTATCTAGACCTTAGCTAGGATCCCTAATCCCTGCCCTAGATTAGGGTTTAGGCTGTCGGGTTTAGCAGGTTTGAGAAGTGCAAAGTTTGGGGTTAAGGGATCAATGTTGGGGTTTCGGGTTTTATAGTTCCGGGTCAATAGGATTTGGGTTCACATACGCGGTTCGGGTACCCTAGTCCTCTCGCTTGTGCCCCGTATATAGGTAGCCCGAGCCCCCATATATATATATATATATATATATATAGTGTTGAGGATTGCTTTAATTGGTTTCGAACAAAATTCAGGTTCTGGGTTATAGTTGGTTCGGGTATCCCTAGTCCTCTCGCTTGTGCCCCGTATATAGGTAGCCCGAGCCCCCCATATAGGATTGCCTTGGATTCGAATTATATATAATTGAAGGTTCTGGGTTAAATATTTGGTTCGGGTATCCCTAGTCCTCTCGCTTGTGCCCCGTAGCCCGAGCCCCCTATATACGTAGTGTTCAGGGTTGCATTTGGATTAATTCGAAATTCAGGTTCTGGGTTATATATTTGGTTGGGGGGAGTTTTCATCCAAAAGGACTTTCGGCTGGTGTTCAGGGTGTGAGGGAGACTTGGGTTTAGAGATAGGGCGGTCATTAGTGCTAAATCCCTAAGCCCAAAACCCTAATGCATTGGCTCGAAAACATCGGCGTTGGGGGGTTCGGTGCATCGCTGGGAGAAGGTGGTGCAACGAACCCCCCAACCCCGAACACTAAACCCTTAATCCCCTACTATTAATAAGCCTTCCTGCGACGCAGGTGCTGCTGGCGCGCTGCTGGAAGATGGCTGGGATGCCTGGGCTCCCAGCTATATATATATATATATATATATAAGGATCATTAGGATATGGGTCGAGGGAGTTTTAATCGAGATTTAGGGTTTAGGGTTCGGGCTCGGGTTTCGTCGATATGTGGGTTGTGCTAAATAGAGGGTTCAGGGCTTAGGGTTCTACTGCAGGGTTAAGGGTTTTTGACCCGGGCAGGGCTTCGTGAACCCTAAAACCTTGAACCCTAAACCCCAAACCCCGAACCTTAAGCGCCTACAGCTTTAATTAAGAGGTTTAGGGTCTAGGGTTCGGGCTCGGGTTTCGTCAATTAGGGCCCAGCCTCTTAACTCAAATCCGAAAACTTGAACCCTGAATCCCAACCCCTGAAAAAAAGAAGCCCTAAACCCGAAATCCTATATATGTGGAGCTCAGCCGGAGAAATACCCTAAACCCAGAACCCCAAACCCTAAACCCTGCCACGAATATTTCTTGGTCTTCCTCCGGGCCAGACGGTATATACCTATATATATATATTGGGAATTCTAGCCCTCCGGCCTAGAACAAGATTCGATATTCTAAGCCCACCCAACCCCTGCATGCAGCACGAGCCGGAGACTACTTCCATTGGCACAACTATAGGCACAGCTGCGCTGCCGCGGCATGCCCTTTCACCGTGCACGATTGCACTGATTTTGGTGGGTTCTGCTGCAAGAAATGCCATTACTGTTGTAATGCGCGGCAGTCCTAGTCACCACGGCAAAAGGTGCCAGCAACGCCTACAGAGAGCAGCGTCCACAGAGATCCACACCGGTTTCGACAAAGATCTGAGCGACGCAAAGCTCTCCGAATAGGAAGTCGCCAGCGCCGTTGGAAAGGCACACTCTTTCACTTCATCGACCTCCTCGTGGCCGAGCTCTTCGTCAGGGTTGTATAGTTAATTTCACATTGCCCTGATTCGATACTCCCTAAGCCCCTGCCCCGACCCAGATCGTCCATGGTTTCAGTGATTGGGTTACACGGATTAGCATTAGTTCCCGAATCCGTGATCGTTGTGATGATAGTATTACTTATAAGGCTAGAACCCACGCATAACAGAATTCGCGTCAACCCCATACAAACTTAGGAATGGCTTTCTCACCTTAAGTCGGGGTGAACCCCAGCATTAGCTAGGCTGCATTTCGATCACATATATGTATATATATACACACCCCAAAACCCTAATACTCTGAACCCTTAACCCCAAACCCTGAACCCTACACCCCAAACCCTAAACCCTAATTAAGCCCTAACCCCTATAACCCTAACATTGAACCCTTAACCCGAAACTATGAACCCTAAACCCCAAACCTACATGCCTCGCTGGTTTGTCCGAGTGTGTGCACCGAAACCCCAAACCCTAAACCCCAAACCCTAAACCCGAAGCCCTAACCCTAAACCCCAACCCTGAACCCTTAACCCCAAACCCTGAACCCTAAACCCTAAGCCCTTACCCTAAACTCCAACCTTAACCCCAAACCCTAAACTCCAAACCCCCTTTAATTAGCTTAATTGTAATTACACTTAATCCACATGCAGCCCAGGTGTGCCAATCCATTGCGACGACCCACACGCGCCCTGGGCTTTAGTTATAGGGCTGTAGTTTTGGGCTTAGGGTTTCGGGTTTAGGGTTCCGGGTTTGGGGTTTAGGGTTTGGGGTTGGGGTTTAGGGTAAGGGCTTAGGGTTTAGGGTTTGGGGTTTAGTGTTCAAAGCTTGGGGTTAAGGGTTCAATGTTGGGGTTTGGGGTTTGAGGGTTTCGGGTCAATACTTATTGGAATCGAGTATACGCGGTTCGGGTACCCTAGTCCTCTCGCTTGTGCCCCGTATATAGGTAGCCCGAGCCCCCTATAATATATAGTCTTGTTGGATTCGAACTTCAGGTTCTTGGGTTATATAGTTGGTTCGGGTATCCCTAGTCCTCTCGCTTGTGCCCCGTATATAGGTAGCCCGAGCCCCCCATATATATATATATATATATATTGAGGATTGCTTTGGATTCGAATTCTGGGTTAAATATTTGGTTCGGGTATCCCTAGTCCTCTCGCTTGTGCCCCGTATATAGGTAGCCCGAGCCCCCTATAGTATATATATATATATATAGTGTGGAGGATTGCTTTGGATTCGAACTTCAGGTTCTGGGTTATATATAGTTGGTTCGGGTATCCCTAGTCCTCTCGCTTGTGCCCCGTATATAGGTAGCCCGAGCCCCCCATATATATATATTGAGGATTAATTTGGATTCGAATTGAATGTTCTGGGTTAAATATTTGGTTCGGGTATCCCTAGTCCTCTCGCTTGTGCCCCGTATATAGGTAGCCCGAGCCCCCTATATATACGTAGTGTTGAGGGTTGCTATTGGGTTATTAAATTCAGGTTCTGGGTTATATATTTGGTTCGGGTATCCCTAGTCCTCTCGCTTGTGCCCCGTATATAGGTAGCCCGAGCCCCCTATATATATATATATATATATACGTAGTGTTCAGGGTTGCTATTGGATTAATTAAATTCAGGTTCTGGGTTATATATTTGGTTCGGGTATCCCTAGTCCCCTCGCTTGTGCCCCGTATATAGGTAGCCCGAGCCCCCCATATATATATATATATATATATATATTTATCGTCGAGGATTGCTTTTGGATTCGAATTTCAGGCTCTGGGTTATTAGTGCTCACAGTTTTGGATTAAGGGTTCAATTTTGGGGTTTAGGGTTTTAGGGTTAACAAATTCGGGTCAATATCAGGATTCGAGTTGACATATGCGGTTCGGGTATCCCTAGTCCTCTCGCTTGTGCCCCGTATATAGGTAGCCCGAGCCCCCCATATATATACATATGTAGTGTTGAGGATTGCTTTTTGGATTCGAATTGAAGGTTCTGGGTTAAATATTTGGTTCGGGTATCCCTAGTCCTCTCGCTTGTGCCCCGTATATAGGTAGCCCGAGCCCCCCATATATGAGGATTGCTTAATTAGATTCGATTTCAATTATAAATTTGGTTCGGGTATCCCTAGTCCTCTCGCTTGTGCCCCCATATAGGTAGCCCGAAACCCTTATAATTAATATAAGGGGTTCCGCGGGGTTATTATATGTGGTTCGGGTACCCTAGTCCCTCTTTTGCTTAAGCCCCATAGGTAGCCCGAACCCCATATTTTATAAGGGTTCCGTGGGGTTACATGCATGCATAGGGTTGTGTGGGGTTATACATATCTGGTTGGGGTACCTTAGGCTAGTCCTCTTGCGCCTATACCCCATAGGTAGCCCGACCCCCCCTTGATTTAATATAATAGATATATTATATCGATCTGTGTTCCGCCTGGTTACATATATCTGGTTCGGGTACCCTAGTCCTCGCTTCTGCCCCATATATTATAATAGGTAGCCCGAACCCTATAAATATTGGTTGGGGATTCGGATTTCGATCGATAGGGTTCCACGGGGTTACATATCTGGTTCGGGTACCCTAGTCCTTTTTCGCTTAGGTAGCCCGAACCCCATATAATATATTCGGCTATTGGGATTCCAGGTCTGTTGTGATTTCAGCGATCTAGCAGGTTATGTTTTATCGGTTTGGTTCGGGTGCCCTCTTGATCCAGGGAGTATTGGAATCTGCTTGGGGTACCCTGGTCCTCGCGCGCTTACGGCCCTAAAGTTAGGCAGAACCCCATTAAATAAATGAATACGTTTCCGCGGATGACAACTGCTCTGGATTTTCGGCAATCGACAGCTCGAGTTATAATCTGGTTCTGGGTCTCGTGCACGTAGGGCTTCATACATGGGTCTTGCAAGAAGTGGGGTTTATGGGACTTAGATCTGGTATGCATCGACACCGTCCTAGTTATATCATTTTCTGAATCGTGCACATTGCCACGGATAGGATGGCTTCAAGGATTAGGGTTTGGACTAATTGGGGTGTAGGTGATTAGCATCTGCATGGTTATTCGGGTCTATATATATATATATATATAGTCTTTCTTTCGGATCTCAATTGGGGTTTCACATCGGGGTTCATAGATCGAATTGGGCTTGAAGGATTATAATATGAGGTTTGGAGTGATTAGGGGTTGTGTTATCAATCCGGAAACCCTAGCCCCAAAATCCCAACTTCTCTGTACTAGATTTAAACCCAGGGCCTTTTTTTTTTGTTCTTGCGGCGTCGCCCGCGCAGTTGATCCTGAACGACGGCCTTATCCGGACCCAAGGCAAGCAGGGGTTCCAGACCCAAAACAAGCTGATCCGCTTGCGGGGACGCCTTTTCCGGACGGAAGGAGCTAGCAGATCCGCCTCAGCAGCTCATCTTGGGACAGATTCCCCTCGACGCTCAGTTCCTCCATATGGAGTGCGTGGAGACGTCTGCACTGGCACTCATCGGAAGCCGACTTCGAGAGCGTGGTTGAAGAGCTGGCCAGACAACCAACGGACTATTGGGGCCCCCCCCCACCCAAACCCTGAACCCTAACCCTAATCAACCCTTCCAATATAATAGCTAGGGTTCAATAATCGTCTTCATAAACCCTTCCCCCACTCCCTACTAAGAAGCAACAGGGACTATAAATGTATAATATATTTTTTTATAAATATATATATATATATATATATATATATATATATACCAATATTATAGGGTTTCCCTAGGCCCCGGCCCCGCTACATATAGGATTTGGTGTAACTCATATAGGGTCTTTGTACGCCTACACATCACGAAACAAAGACAAGCACCCTCAATTGAAAACAAATCCTCCCTACAGTACTGCAGATCCAACAATCTTACATTAGCGGATCCGGGATATCCAGCACATCGATCCTGATATATAGGACTAGGGTATCCGGTTCGTTATACCTTGCAACACCGAACGCTAAACTTTATTCCCCCTGAACTCTCAACCCCTAGCAAATAAGGCCGACGAGCTATACACCATTTGGAATGCGATTGGCTCCAGATTCGATGTCGTCACTTGGTGGACTCGGCACCAGGCAGCTTACCATGAACCTCCAATAAGTATAGGGTTTAGGGTGTAGAGTTCAGGGTAGGGGTGCCAGGGTTCCGGCTTTGGATTTTGGGTTTAGGATGTAGGGTTGAGGTTCCAGGTAGGTCGTGACCTCCAGTCCAAACAATACCCTTCGACTTAGTATAAGTATAGGGTTAGTAATTTATGGGGATAACAATGGGGTTTCTAGGGGGCTTATGGGGATAATAATGGGGTTTCTAGGGGATACTAATTTAGTAGACTTACTAAGTCAAAAGGGCCTCCAAGAAGTCCAGTCCGATTCCATGCATGCATGGTCGATTCTGTGCTCCTACTGAACAGCTTAGGATCACATGGGCTACAAATACCCGTGGAATCACTCTGGATTCAGATCATGGAGATTCCATATATCGTGACTTGGTGGTATCCCGCCTCGTGGTCTGAAATGTATCCAAGTGCTGGAGTGGTTGTTGTCAAACTGCATGTCTAGACTCATGCGTGCAACGCAATCCAAGGTTGAATTCGAGATGCCATGGGTCGATGGATTATATCGTTCTGGATGGCATGGATCGATGGATTAGATCGTACCGGATTCGGCATTGTGGTCATTGCTGTGGAAAGATCATGTATGCGTGGCTTCTCGGATGTTCCTCTCAGTTTCAAGCTAAACTCTACACCCTATGCAATCCCTGAACTGATTAATATATGTCCGAGGCGCTACGGATCTTGGAGAGTGGAGATGCCACACAAGCAGCTGGACCTGCACAGATTAGTCGCGCTCGGTGCTTTTAATGGTCGTTTGAAACGCTTCTGTAGGGCCCGGGGTTCAGCTTAGGATTTGAGATTACTCGCGGGTTCCTGGATCGAGCTCGATGCGGATATTAGCTGCTGCTGGGATGAGTGCTGGGTTGGCAAAAGCTTGGGAACCTGTCCGTTCGGTCGGGAGTGCCCCACGTGCTTCGCATGCTTGGTTGCAATAGCTTGCATGCTTATCTACTGCAGGTATTTTCTGTTTTCATGGATCCATGCATGTCGTTCTAACCTGTCCCGAGGTATGTACATGTAATAATGCTACACGGAAATTCAGCAGACATTACATGACGTGTGAATTCCCAAAACCCATGCACAATACCCAGCACACATATATGCATGCTAGCTATGCATACCCTAAACCCAGATCGACCCCTAAACCCTAGCTAATTTATCCCCGGCCTTAATTTACATAAATTAGCGCTGCTAGTTTGTTGCGACATTTTGTCGCATCGTGTCTTGCAAGCCCACTGCAGATGCTCGGCTGCATTGTGACATTCAGCTATTATTGCTGTCTAGGAATCGGCAGTGTGACGTATATAGATGCCACGCTTAGGAATGCCACGCAAAAAGGATGGTGTTGACAGTGTGGTGGAGAGTCTCGGTGAGAATCTGTTGCGATTGCTACAGTCATGCCGTGTATGAGGGGGGATTTGGGCCGAGGAAGCTGAAAGGATGCATGAAAAAGCACCTGAAGGTGGAGGAAGTGAAGAAGAACGGCGAGCTCGTCGCCGGTGGGCCTCGTGCACAGCGTTAGATGTTATTCTGTTTGCTGTAGTGCCAGGAGGTGACATCCGACGCAAAAGAAACAGCTGGTTTCGGGCAGCCTTTGAGGATGCGTGCCTCATCCGTATTGGCAGTGTAGACACACTCTCTCTCTCTGTCTCTCCCCCCCTCTCTGGCTATGCATGCTCTCTCTCTTTCTCTCTCTATCTCTCTCTCTCTCTCTCTCTCGCTCTCTCTCTCTCTGTATCTCTCTCTCTCTCTAGCTATAGTTTCATCTCGATTCCAGCTTAGGTCCCTGAAGCGCAGACCTTCGCGAAAGAGCATCCTATCGGTGGTGCAGCAGATCAATCAGGATCTGAAGATATGTGCCACCGCTGCAGTGAAGACATGCATTATCCCACATGTGCTGCTTTCTGGTACAATGCTTGCATGTACTATGTTTCTATGTGTACACATCGCATGCTCAGGCCCCTATGGGCTGGATACTGAAGCATGGGCTTCGGTGCAGGCCTACAGAATCGTGTGCATTAGACGGCTTTGACATATGGATCTAGCCAGGCGGACAAGCTGAATGCGATGATGGAAAGGTTGGTTAGAAGCTGTCAAAGTAAGAACCGCGCAAAGACTGGGTCAGCAGCGACGCCAGAAGCATCCGTGGCCGTGAATCCCGACAACCTGGAGACGCAGGTGATTGAGGAGCCGGACATAGAGGATTTGCTCAAAGAGCTTTGCAAGGAGAACGGTCTGGATTACAACGCGGAAGGAGTAGAGGCCGGCATGTATATATGGATTATGTAAAATGACTATGTAAAGGGCAGGAATTCCGGGTGTCGGTATCATGTACACTTCCTATACAAACTGACACTAGTGGGCAATGTCCTATCATGTAGGGTTTATGTAGGATCTGACACTTTGGGTTTTCGGGGTTTGCCCTAGTATTCTGTAAGAATCTATTGCCCTAGCACACAATCCCCCCAGGATGATGAGAATCCGCGGCTTCTGCGTTCACAGCATCTGCCGGACGGCACACAGGTGGATGACCGGCCCGAGGATTGTTCTCTCTCTCTCTCTCTCGCTCGCTCTCTATCTCTCTCTCTACAGCTCCAGTTCCGGATCATGTTTTGTTTGTACGTGTCAGGATGAAGCCTCCGAAGTGGGGGACCAAGCAGACAAAGAAGAAGAGCAGGATTCATGGTACCGTTGTATATATATATGTACGAATACCATATTTATATATATATATATATAGAAGAGTGTATATCATGTGCATGCACCTGCGAAGGACATGGATGAAGAAGCCGATGTGGCCGAAGAGTCACAGGAAGGGCAGGCCGGGCTACACAATATACATATATATATATATATATATAGAAACCGTCAATTTAGCATGTGCATGACAAGGACATGGATGAAGAAGTCGATACGGCCGAAGAGTCTCAGGAACAGCAGGCCGGGCTATAGACAATAATTTAGAATCAGTCAACATCTGCATGCATGACAAGGACATTGGTGAAGAAAGTGATCCCTCGCAAGAGTCTCAGGAACACCAGGCCGGGACATAGAAGATAACTTCGAATCAATCAACATGTGCGGGCATTTCGGGGTATGTTAGAGGGTAGTTGGGGGGGGGGGGTAGGAAACCTCAAGCTCTATATAAGTCTATCATGCTGTTCAGCTTTCGGGGCTCTGTATCGGTATTCGGGTTTCTGGGCTTGGGATTCATGGCTATTTAGGAGGGCTTATTCTGAAGTATGGTTATACCTATATATATACATATACATTAACTATAGCAATACTATAGGTTTTTTTTCTGGCTATTCCCAAAATATCGTATGGTTATACCTATATTAACTACCAATACTATATGGGCCCTTTCCTGGACTAGAACTACAGTATATGGGCCCCAAGCCGTATTCTACTTATTAATGTGCATGCCACAAGGACATGGACGAAGAAGCCCATTCCACCGAAGAGACTGAGGAACAGCAGGCCGGGCTCTAGACAAGATTTTAGAATCAGTCAACATGGCCTGTGCATGCATGACAAGGACATTGGTGAAGAAGGTGATGCCGCCGAAGAGTCTCAGGAACACCAGGCCGGGCTATAGAAGATAAGTTAGAACCAAACTGCATGTGCATGCATGTGTGAAGGACATGGACTCAGAAGTCGAGGCAGGTGAAGAGCAGGCCGGGCCATATATAGTTTTAAATTTCGAACCGATGATGCATGCGACAAGGACATGGGCGAAGAAGCCGAGGCCGTCGAAGAGTCTCAGGAACAGCAGGACGGGCCATAGTTCATCATTTCTTTTCCATATCATGATGCTTGTGCGAAGGACATGGATGAAGAAGCCGACGAGCGGGATCAAGAATCTGAGGACTGTTATCATGCATTACAGCAGACAGATGAAACGAGCTTATCGTGTGCAAATGGCCAGGACGATTGCGAGCAGGACAACCATTCGGGGGAAGAGCAGAACCAGGATTATGATGCAATTTCAATGCATTACTGCAGAGTATCCTCCCACATATGTTATATATATATGCATTGTGCACTAGGAGATGCCCCATGAAGAATGTGATGAAGAGCAGCCCGAGGATCCGACATGTGTCGTGCTCACGATCGATGTTTATTTATGGGGGGTGGAGTGCTGACATGATCAGGACGATGCCGAGATCCAAGACGATCAGCAGAGTCAGGACTGTCGGTGCGTAGCTCGGCGATTGTGTCTAGATCTTTCAAATTGTGCCAGGACATACCACAAGAAGAAGCCGGCGACCAGTCAGAGCAAGAATCCGATCAGGCTTCATGTGCAGAGCCGATGTATATTCGTGCTATGAAGGTGGTGTCTATGCAATGTGCAATGCGTGGCAGGACCAAGCTGATGTGGGCCAATCAAAGTCCGAGGAAGAGCAGCTCGAGGATACATGTGTCCTGCTTTGTTAAACAAACATGAATTTCACAGTTTCGGTCACGATCGGGATTTTTCTTCGGGTGTGGACTGCCCTGAGTTGATCAGGACGATGGTGAGATCGAAGACTCCGACGAGCAAGAGCAGAGTCAGGATTGAACTCATGTAAAGCTCGACAGCTGTGTCTAGAATGTGCAACTCGTGGCAGGAGATGCCCTGCGAAAATGCACAGGAAGAGCAGCTTGAGGATATGTGCATCCCGCTTTAGAACACATGCATGCATGCAAGCAAACAAGAATTTAATGTATAATTCAGACACATTCGGTCAGGACGATTCCGAGATCGATGCCGGTGTTCCCGGCGACCACTCAGAGGAAGAGGCGATTCAGGACGCTACTTGTGCAGTACTTAGATCCTTACATGCATGCATGTGCGTTTTAACTGTACTATGCAATGTGCAATGTGAGACAGGACCGAGCTGACGTGACCCAGGAAAACTCCGAGGAAGAGCAGCTCCAGGATATGTGTTTCCTGATAAGTGTATGGCATTTACATCATGTATGAAATCAGGACGATTCTGAGATGGAGTCTGGTGCGCCCGACGACCACTCAGAGGAAGAGCGGAGTCAGGATTGTCTTTTGTGCAGTGCGGAGAGTATATATATATATATATATATATATATATATATATATATTATTGTTAATGTGCAATGATCGAGTGGCAGGACCAAGCTGATGTGGACCATGACAAGTCAGAGGAAGAACAGCTGCAGGACACGTGTGTCTAGCTCTAAAAGACGATGTTCAATACTCCTTAATAGAATAGGCCATGCATGTGATATTATATATATATATATACGTGTTGTCAGGAAGATGATGATATCCCGGCCACACAGCCCGACAGCCAGCTGTGTCAGGATTGGGGTTTTGCTCTACCGGACATCTCCAGATATGCTATAATGCTCGTATTGAAAATCAGCCAGGCACCATCGGATGCCGAAGACAACGAGGAGAAGCCAGACGATCAGGACCGCGATGGTGTACCATGTATGCACATGTGCATGTCCTAGCCTATACCGCCATAGAATACTTAAGATTACTGTATCGTGATACTGAGCTAGGAGCGTGATGCTGGGGCACATCCGCTTCAAGGCGATATCGATGAGACTGGCAATGCCGCCGAGGAGTGTGCAGTGTAATGTGTATAGAGCCATGATCATGTCACCTTGTTCGGTCGCGATCTGTCAGCGGAAGCGCTCGCTGAAACGCAATGCGAGCACGGAAGTGCTCTTTGAACAAAACAAAGGGCGTGCACTCACAGCCCAGCTCAACCAGCTCGACCTTGCACCGATCCACCAAGCAGCACTAGACGCCGCCGGGGCAGTGCCGCCCATCAGCCCTGCCGAACAACTTGCACTCCTGAGGGCCGAAGTGGCCTCAAAAAAGAAAAGAATGCCACAGGAAGCAGCAGAAACGGTGGAACTCGGAGATGGCTGGTACAAGGAGAAGAGGCGCCATTCATTAGCAGCTAACATGCATGCCTGCGCCTTGATCGATTGCATGTGTTGCATTGTGTTGCAGGGTAAGAACGAAGGGCAAGCAGCAGGGCAAGGTTTATGTCTTTTACACCAACCGGGACGGACGAACGGCTGACTCACGAAAGAAGCTGGAGTCTCAAGGAGGCCACGATCCAGAACCAGATGGGCGAACCACCCGCCACCAAGCAGCAGCAGCAGCAGAGGAGGAGGCCGAAGGAGACGCTAAGAAAACGAAGGCCAAAGGAAAAGCGAAGGCGAAAGGAAAAGCGAAGGCCAAAGGAAAAGCAAAGGCGAAAGGAAAAGCGAAGGCCAAAGGAAAAGCAAGCAAAGTTGAAGCCGTCGTGAAGGCAGTGTCTGAGGCTCGTCATATGACAATATATACATAGCATATGCTGATCGAGTGCACAATGTATATATATATATATATTGCATGTATACATGAAGTGTAACTGTGCCCATTGTCAGGACGAAGAATCTGAGGAGGGAGCTCTCCAGAAGATGGATGAAGGATACGAGAGCGAAGCGCTTGAGAGTGAAGAGTGCTAGACACGAAGGCCAGGGACAACATGTAGACTTGATGTGTGATGGCATGTACCATGCATATGTTAAGAATAGACGCTTGTATTCGTATGGAGGATCAAGGCTGCGATGCTTGGAGATGCAAAGGATGCGAAGCGAAGCGCTTCAGAGTGAAGAGTGCAAGACACGAAGGCCTGGCATAACATCTAGATGTCATGTGTGCATGCATGCTTCTACCATGCATGTGTTAAGAATAGATCCTTCTACCTCGATCCATGGAGGAGCAAATTAAGCAAATTCGCTACTTGGAGATGCAAAGGATGCGAGTTCTTCAGCTCGCTGTTGCCTGCTTCTCTCAAAAGGACGGCTCGCTGCACAGGATCTGTCTGCAATGGGTGTGCAATCACATGACAGCATGTGACGCCCCCGGTGCTTGCATGCTGGCAATTTCAAGTATAAGTATATATAGGTTAAATATAATTCTAATGTATAAGCCCGCACGACCCTTATAATACTTCATCATATATTCGCCTGGAACAATATATGCCCTGAATGCTATGATGAACCCGGTCCCATCCTATCTTCCTCAAGAATACCTGTGGAGCTATGAAGCTCTCCATGGTCTGGCCGATCCTGCAGTTTATAGCGCAGCTGGAAAAGCCGGCCCCGATGGAGCAGAATGATTTTGTTTTCCAGCTGCACAGATGCATGGTCATCGATACTCTACTAAGCTATTGCTCTCAGCCCGAAACCCTAGAACGTAAACCTAGAGCCCTCCACCCTAAACCTTTTACCTTTGATCACTCAATCCTAAACTCTCGATCTGTTGGGCTGTGATCTGAGGTCGAGTTCTGTGCGGGTGCCGGCGAACTGACGGCTGCATTGGTTGATGCCTTCGACTTCCAGGGGAAGAGATTCGATCTGAATTATTCCAAGAACCACGACTTCTTGCGGACTGTGGGATTTTTGGCTGTGTTGGCTGCGGTGTCTTGGCTTTGCTGATCCCCACTGCCGGGCTGTCCCTAGCTAGGGCTACAACCGACGAAGTGCATATGCTGTTCCCAGGTCCGAAACACTGTTTATGGTGGTCTTCTTATGTGCGCTCCACCATGTTCGAGCTGGATATCTATGTGACTGGTCCGAATTCATAAATGCATGTCTGAGGTACTTAAGAAATGCCTCCGCAAACCACCTTCCATCCAGGAGTCGCTCGACGACGAAGAGGAGCGGTCGCAATCCTCAGGGTGAGACGAAGTACAAGAAAGTTCGGCGGGCCAATGCGTTTGTGGAGCGTTTGTGTTACGTTCTGAGGATAGCACATAAACTAGGAATATTTTGGGTGGTGGAACAGCCTTCGAGTTCCGTGTCTCGGACATCATATTCGATCGGCTCGATCTTTGCCTCTCTCTCCATCACTCTCTCTCTCTCTCTCTGTCTCTCTCTGTGTCGTATCTAGCGATCGATCTCTCTAGACATCTAAGGTAATGTGGAAGCTGCCATGCATGCGGCTCACGCTGAGAAAGTGCAATGCGATGCGGGTCTCCTTCCATATGGGTGCCTATGGGGCTCTCTCACCGAAGCCCACTGTGTGGCTTGGATACGCATGTTGACTTTTGTCTGCATATACATGCATGTACACCTATAATATCTCTATATATATATATAGATAGATATATATATATATATATATCTAGTATATATATAATATACATATATATATATATATATATATATATATCTCAGGTGTTGGGGAACACTGCCAGGATTGTATATGCTGGCAAGGAGGATATCCTTCAAGCGGGTGAAAACCCTGGTGGCAGAGAGGCGCATCGAACCCCATCCCCCTAAGAATAGAAAGCCCCACCTCGACTAGTTAATTTTATGGTGCATAGATCCAGTTATTATGTATACTTATGAATAGCCGACCCCATATACCCTCTAGCAAGACCCTGCACCCCAGAGCACTAAAAAAAAAAGATCCCTAAACCTCAAAAACCCGGAAGCGCCTAAACCCCTAAACGCCTAAACCCCTCAACCCCTAAACCTCCAAATCCCCAAACCAATTCCTGGTGGAGCAGGCTGCTACGAAAGTCTAGCAGCTTTCATGTCGTGAAGAAGAAGGACGGAAAATATGTGGCCTGGCCTCCTCTATACAGTGCTGTTGTAATCAAAGCTAGCATGCTCCAAGCTGCTCAGACTGGGGGGCGAGATCTTCGTCAAACCCAAGAATATCCCCGTGGTTTCGGTCTCGCTCTGGGGCGATTGCTTTTCGGCTAAGATCAAAGTATTTCTATAAATGCTCTGGGGCAGGAATGCTAGTATATATATATATATATAGGGGACTTTAGTCTCTTGGGCTCCTATACACTTCCTATACTAAAGACCACTATTATAAGCGGTGTGCCCCTCTCATGTGTATACTGCTAGCGAAGTGACATCATCTTCTCTGAGTTTCAATATACAGTACGTCTTAAGCATATTTAAACATTGCATGCATGATCGGTAATTATGTAGCCTATAGCACTGCATCCGTCCGAGGCTAACGACTGCAGCCGGGAGACCATGCCTCTGTGGTGTTCCGCCACAAATCGATTCAGTGGAGCTATCTGATGATGATGGCGAGGACGGCTACAATGGAGAGCTGGACGACCTGCTGGGGATGGGAGGGGTGAACTGGCGCTGAGGTGTGCATGTATCAGGGAAAAGCACATATCCGTCAGCGTCGCAGATTGGGGCTGCTTGTGTCTGATGCATACATGCTAACGTAGCTGCTGAACCGGCCTATAACCAGGTAAAGTGCACAGCTTCACATTCAACTGTCATTCGCAGCTGCTGCCTTCAGCAAGTCCTGTAGCTGGATCATCGATCGTGGAAGCCTCAACCACCTGCCATGGTTAAGAGCTACGTGGAGCCGGCCAGCCAGCCTCAATCTCCTACCGTGGTTAAGAGCTACGTCGAGGCGGCCAGCCAGCCGTATCAGTTCGAAGAGAAACATGTCTTGTGGCTTCTGAAGCACCGGCGGTATAATCTTGGAAAGCTACACAAAACCATAATTTACCTTGCCAAATCAGAAACCCGACTGTATTAATATGCGATGTGTGCAGGTGTGCCTCTACTGCACATGCTGGTCTATCCAAAGCCCATCTCTCAACCCCAGGAGAGCAAATCCGCGAGACAGCTGGCCGAGACTATCTTGGAGACCCTCGAGAAGCATTATCCGGGGAAGCAGGCTTTCATGTTCAACTGAAGGGCACTACAGCAGCTTCTGGCAGTTCTTTCAGCCAGGATAGCCTAACCTAGTTTTTTGTGCATGCTCGATAATTGACTTTAGAGTGCTACCTGCACGTGCAGCTACATAATTGCTGCAATGCTAGATGATCACTTGCCGGCCGATGTACATGCTCTAGCCTAGGGGACCCGGGTTATAGGCATTTTAGATTATAGATTCGTATTAATGAATGGAGTGCTGGCGAGGGTCGGTTACCGCTTATGATACCTGGCCAAATCAAGCGATTGGTCCCTAGGTCTTGTCCATATATAGGTCAGTCGAACAATATTTAACACAGTTATATCCTTATAAGTCCTACCTATAGGTAGCACCAATGGTTTAGACCGTACGAAGATCATATGGGCTACCGGCCAATCACACTACCTAGCGCTAGGTTCTATAGTAATCTTAATATCACACTTTTGTGCGTGTCACTGCGTGTCGCTGCGTGTCACCCCTCTCTCATACAGATCGCCCTGAACTGCACTGGAGTGGTACCGGTACCTTCTCATACAGATCGCCACAAAGTGTACTGTTTCGGATGCGTGTCGCTGCGTGTCACTGCGTGTCACCCCTCTCTCATACAGATCGCCTCGAACTGTACTACAAAGGTACCCGTACCACTGTCATACACTTCGCCATGAACTGTACTTGAGTGGTACGTGTCACTGCGTGTCACTGCGTGTCACTGCGTGTCACCTCGTGTCACCCCACACACAAACAGTACATAACGCAGCACACGCCTTTGGTCGGGTCCAGCTGCCTATGTGTGCGTCAGTATCCCATAGGTAATGCCGGTGCATCATATATTAAGTGCTATGCTGCGCGCAGCAAATATGCTGTTACGTGTAGATCGACATATAGCGCTTGTGTGTGGGATATGTATGCATGATATCCTTACATAGACAGATCATCATGGCCGGAAACTAGGCATGCATATTTGTATGCATAAAATATGCCCGAGATGGACAAGGCTTCATGGGTCAATCGAGGCGGCCCACGTAATGACTCCACATGGATCCAATGCAGACACTGCCATGGGCATCAAAGAGTGCCGTCCTGTCTGGGGCAGATTCGATCTGTGGTCGTTCTACATATAATATCTACATGTACAGTATGTATGTATATATATATATATATGCCAAATTTAATGTTTCCTGGTATATATATATACACACATATATATATATATATATATATATAGATATGTACATATATCTATATAATTACGAGGAAACATTTGGCATATATATATATATATACATATATATATACACATATATATATATATGTTACATGGCAGGTGTCCGTATATAGAGGGTATTTGGGATTTCGAGTTTTGGGGCTTTAGGATTTTCAGCTTTTAGGGTTTTAGGGCTCTACGGTTTTAGGGTTCTAGGGTTGTAGGATTTCCGGGTTTTCGGGCTCTGGGGTTTTAGGGTTTTATGGTTTTGGGGCCTTAGGATTATCGGGTTTTAGGGCTTTAGGGTTTTGGGCTTCTGGGGTTTTAGGGCTATAGGACTTAAGGGCTTTAGGATGCTCGGGTTTACGGTTTACTGAGGCTCCTGGAGCCAATTCGATAACAAGCCATCCCCGTACTTTATTCGCACTTCATGCAGTGCTGTGTGCTGTACACGAGTTGTGCTTTGAAGCTTGCTTGCAGCATGCAATCGCAAGAGGTTTTGTGCTCAGTGCAGCGAAACAGAAGATTAGCTCAGCCATCTGTCATTTTGACAGCACTATGGTGAGCCCACCGATCGAAAGGGTTAAGACCATGGCCAGCCTGCAAGTGCTGGATGCTGCTTGGCTATGTCTATCTAAGCTTCACTATTGTCATCACACTGAAGCAATATATCAGCGGCTATATAATATAAATGGGTGCAGGGTATATAATTAGCAGGGTTGTGCTAGGATACGTTCTGGCCATTAGTCACTTAAGGGTGTGTCGCAGTGTGTTGAGTTGTTCAGAGCCGAGGTAATATGTATACGTATTTTATATACGACTAAGATCACTATATGTATCCATAAGCATGAAGTTAGAGCATCCCAGGAAACCCCTGCTTCAAATATCTGCAAGAAGGAATTCTGAAGGCCTGCAAACCCCCCAATAGATCCGCATCCCAGGCTGTGAAACCCTCGCGAACATCCTCGTCCTCCCGTCTCTCGGTGGCCAGCACAGCTGCAGCCTCCGAAGAAGCAGTGCAGCAGATGCTGGGGAAGAAGAGAGAGTGTGAGAAGAGAAAGGAAAGTGAGGTTGGGAAGAGGCCCCGCCAGGCCAGAGTT